>KZ308157.1:1377235-1514752 GCA_000376725.2 Ladona fulva
TGCAAACGCTCTGCCATTTTCTAGAATAACAGTTCTCATTTTAAATTAATAAAAAATTAACTTATTCGATGTTTCAAGTTTTAGGGAAGTGAAGTGGGAAGGAGAGAAATGTCACATTATTTGGGTCAGGGTTCGGTTTTCTAATATCTTATTTGCCCCAGAGAAATGCCCTTTTCACTGAATAGCTAGCTTTATTTCCTCCGTTTGCATGCTGGAATTTCAATGCTTTTTGTAAAACAATTCACGCGATGAAGTATCAATAGAGAGGTAAAGTAATCAATCCAGAATTTCAATCAATGATCAAAAGCTTAGGTAACCAAACCATGGATATTGGAGGCTGAGGCAATGAAAAGCTCTTGTGTAACTCTTAGTTACCCTTTCAGATATCTAAGAGGTGAAAATTTCGCAAATAGAAAATAACCACTAGAGTTTATCAGCTACGTGAGGGTGAGGGGACGAATGCGATATGAGTTATGCCATAGCAGACGTAATCAACTAAATTTGCATTAGATGGAAAAGATAACAGCAGATAAGGGGAAAGAAACAGAGGATGAAAGGTGTGGCTCTGAATGAGAACTTGCGGAACCAGGAGGAGACAGCTGAGAAGCGACTTCCGAAGCACATCGACATTTAAGGGTGTTGTCTAAGAAACTTGCCAGTTTCCTCTTACTGGGAAAACTTCCTCTCCCGGCATAGCTGAAATACCATTTAATAGGGGTTTTCAATTAAATAGCTGTCATAAATTTCTCCCTCCACATATCTAAACCTTCAAAAAGTATGTTTTTGACTTACTTGACAAATGAATTTTTAACAACTTATTCGCTAATACGTTTATGCAATATCTAAGAGGCGCTTTCTTATTGGACATCCACGATATTGTCGTATCAGTATTGAAGTAAACACTGCAATACCTAAATTCTAGGGGCAAGAATACTTCCTCCCATAATCTAATGAAAATAGAAAATGATATAATTCAACATATCTCCAACGGTTTTTTTATGGCATAATTGCGAGATACCATCCAGTCGCATGCTTTCGTTTATCGTTGACCTTGTTTTCATGGGGGGTTCGAACCGCCAAAACCACCCTCTTGGCTACGCCTCTGGCTATAGGTGGTACATTCCATTTATATTAGGTTACGATGTTAGGTGAACGAGAGGCCTATTGGCCTAACCTCGCCAAAAGAGTTAAGTAAATAAATGATAATAAATAATTCCAGTTAAAGGAACCATTTGCAGATTTCCAAATAGTGAAACTCATCACGATTCAAATTCAAGGCAACACAAGACAGTTTGACGATAAAAAGGCAATAAAGGTATTGTTTTCGTGAAGCTTCCTAATTTTTGTCACAGCCATTGCCTCGACTCCGATACTTCTCCATTTATAAGAAGGCAACCGAACCCCTCGATTGGAATGGCATTAAAAAAAGAACGAGCCGAGAGCAGGTTAACAATTTCCGCTCCATCCTGAAAGCGGAAACATCTCGAATCCTCATTAAAGTGGACGTGATCCACGCGCCTCCGGAAAACGCCTCCACAGTTTCCCTCTCGATGTCCCTTCCTCTTCGTCCGTCACGTTACGCAAAGAAACTTTTCACAAAGAATGGAAATCGAGAACCGGAAGCCAAGAGACACTGGCTCTCCCAGCATTCTCCCTCATCGCCACTACACAATACTCCACCCTGTGCGAGATGCTTGGAATGAGAGGAAAGGGATGCATCCCCATGGGAACTGGGGATGGTCGATCACCTGGAAGGAAAATGGGAGCTGCCGAGGATATAGGGCTGAGGGAGTTTCTGCAGTCGTGAGACCATCGCAAGATCTCGGAGGGCAAGATGAATTGTCCTAGCTTTCCTTTCCTATCATTTACATATTGGAATTTTAAGCTGTGCACGTATTACTGCCTACATGCTTCTCGAGTGCCTCCAGCGATACATAAACTAAACATAAGATTTAATCGAAAATTATGGTAGAAAATTGAGGAATCTAAGACATAACGAATTTAAATATTTTATTCCTACATTAGCAATTCTGAACTCAAAACACAGTCAATTAATCTCTTCGTTTTCTAAAAATTATTAGTTGACTACCTGCTTCCAAGGAGAATTTAACTGAACAACCTTTTAAAATACCTTTGAAATTTTAAAATAATCTTTCATTATTATATTCGTACTTTCTCATGAATAGGAGAAAGGGATAGAAATTGTCTCTGAAAATTATCATTCCACCTTCCAATTAGATTTCGCAGTTGAAATCTCGAGCGATAAAGTTTTCCTGCCACAATGATTTTCAGTGTGAAAGGTATTTTATTCATATCTTAAAACGATTTAAAATGATATAGATCAATTAAAGACCAAAAAAGAAAATTGACGAGCAACGTGGAAGATAGGGAAGGAATAATAGATCGCATTTACGATATTCTTTATGAAAACCTTTATTTGAATCTTCAAGGCTAGTTCTGATATGTAAGAAGTTAACTCGTGGAAAATTAAGTCGCATATACAAACGAATGGAACGATTCTCGATTAATATCCCCCAAACAGTCTTAAAATGACGTAAGCTATTGAATTCTTGAAAGTAAAATATTACAATTAGATTATACAGTTGAAAACGCTGCAAAGAAATATTTTAGAATCATTAAATGGAATTCGATCAAAAGACGATAAGAATTAGCAAACCCTTAAGCTCGTAAACTCCGTACATGTTGCGAAATGAATCTCTAATCACATCTTATCTTTTAAATATTTGTACCAATGTAATCGAATACGAAATAAAATGAATGATGAGGGATATTTAAATATTCCTGTTAGTAAGAAAAAATTCTGGAGAAAATAAGGTTTCATAAAATTACATTAACATTTTCTTCTCTCTGATTCTTTCACCTTCCGTCTGTTACTTCATAATCTCGCCGTTATCCTCGGTAAACGCGCACGACCAGAAAACTCGTATTTGAATTTCTTTTTAGGACCAACCGTAACACAGTCCTTTCTACCAGAAGAAAGGGAGCTGATTAGTTATTCGGTGGCCTTCCCAGTCCTTCCCACTGTTCTTTTGAATGCCTACTCCACTTCCAAACACTTCTTGACATGACGACTACAATGAGATCGTCCCTCGAACCACAAAAGCCACCTAAACTATTCCCATCTAGTTTCTTTCCTTCAGGCGAACTTCCTCCTGCCCTTTCCTCAACCTAAGCCTTTTCCTTAGCATACACCCTCGCACCCAACCATCCCAAAGAAGACCCTATTTCTGAGCACCCTTCTTCCCATCTCCCACGACCAGTCCTCGCCGAAAACCGGCAAAAAAGTAAATCCGCGATACACAAAGTACGGCTGAAATTGGAAGAGACTTAAAAAAGATGAAGAAATACAAAAAATGGCAACATTCGCAAACAGCTTCTTTCATTGAGAAACACGTGATTACAGAGTTGAGACACCTCCAGGTCAGTGAGGAAGTTCTCCGTATACGAGAACGTAGAGGCGTGGGAATGGTAGTGCACCAACAGGTACCCTCAGTTGGGGAAGCAGATGGTTGCCAATGGCAGCCTGCAAATATGAATCACGCAGGTGTTTGCCGCACAAATCTGAAGAAAATAACATCTTTCCTCGTGCACACTTGGGAGTGTTAGAATAATAACAACGTGAGTTGATAGAATGTGTTACTAGAAATTAGAATTTAAACGTATGTGGAAAGAGCTATGAAGTTTAAATATTGGGGCATAGGGACTTGGAACATAGGGATGTAAAGAGAGAGAGGCATTTAGCAACATTCGAACCTTCGCTTTATAATTTGCATGTTATGAGTGTGTGTAAATTTAAATAGGTAAATTTTTCGAAAAAATGAAATTAACTTAGTACATACATATCGTTTAAATTTTTAAAACGAGGAAAAATGAAGACCCACAAATTGTCAGCTATCCAGAAAAATATAGGTTTGTAATTATTTCAGTTATTATTAAAATGTTAGCTATAAAATAAGCAAGTAATTCATTAACTGATGTTTTTTCAATACATAAATATTTACATAAAAGACAAGGCATGAATTCCAGAGTCCAGAGCGTCAAAAATCCAACGGAAGACTCAGTCCGGAGACAGAAAAACATTTTATAAAAACCTCGTCGGAACAATTTACAGAAAGTGACTTTCGCCCATCCAAGGACAGATTAATTATAAAAGCAAGAGATAATTAAAAAACGTGCCCATGCAATCAGACGTTCTGAATTGTAGGTGGCCTTCCACTACTAGCATGCTACGTTCCGTAAAGGATAAATACTGCTTCAAGAATTCCATATTCATGAGCTCAATGGAAGGACACCTCAGTTAAATTTACGAGCTCATTTTTTAATAGCTGCAGGACTTTCCGGCCCAGTCCCAGCCTTACAGAAAACTCACTAAACAATGGGGCTGAGTTGGACAAATAAAATTGCGCTAGTAGTATCACACCATAGCTGTAAGTGATTCCCTAAGTTAACTATGGTCGGAGGCTATTACTGCACCATGGCATTTCACAGCTCATACCAAAGGAACGCGATATCTTTGAATGTTTTAATTTTTACCTTCAGAATCTCTCATATTTTATGCATCCCTCATCGAGAGGCACGTGATTGGTATGCAGATTGGTGATGGGACGTAACGTTCGAACACTTTATTAGCGAGGTATGAGCAACGATTCGGATGATTTCGATAAAAATGGAAAGGAAATCGACCTTGGAATTTCGATTGCGAAATCATCCTTAACGCATACATCAGATTTGATTTTCTCAGAGTTAACTTACCACGTTATAAGATATATCCAGACAAGAGATTTTTAATATGATTCATAATTAATGATACCTGAAAAGATTAGCGAACTCTAAAGTTGAGTTATAAATTGAGGCCGAATGATATGTCTAACTTATTCGCGTTAGGAAGGCACTCAATCAGTGGCCTAATGCGCAGATGGGCCTAGTCCAAGGCAGAAAATAGGGGAAGCATCGCTCCCTGAGAAGGAAAAAGCATTAAGCATAGCGGGAATTACCCCTCAAAAGGCCCCCATCTACTCCACTTTTTTCCCTTCTCTCGGGGAACGCCGAATGCCTTCCTATCACGAATTAGGTACAAAAATGCCGTTGATCAGAAAATCATCGCCATAGGGAAGTGAGAAATGCAGAAATTGAAACCATGTATAAGTGGAATGGTAATGAAATTTGAAAAGTAATAAGAAAAGAGGACATAAAAGGCAAAATATTAAATATCAGAGTTAAGAGGCAGCGGGTACTGATTAGAGGCTTCTGAATTATAACAGTTAAAGTATAAACTATCCTAGTAATAATCTACATTCATCATAAAATATAGAGCACGAAATATACTTCAGTAATCTTCCTTGGTTTTGATTTTTGGGGGACAGAACTCCCTCAGCAGGGATGCCTTTAACAGAGGCATTCAGAATTCAGTTCAGTAGATATGAATATGTGAGAATGATATTCAAAGACATTGGCGATGTTTTGTGAAATAACTCCGTGTTTGAATGAAAAGGAACGTAGTACTTTTTCCACAGGATTTTAATACAGAAACGACCAGGTTTCAGCGAATGATCGTCATCATCAGGTAACATACCAAAAACCGTAAGCATATTTAAACCCAGAGAAGATTGGTTAATTTTTAAATATTCTTACGGTCTTTTCTAGTTAGTTAGGAGTCTCTTTTCCTTCAAACATATGAGGATGATTAAAATTGAATGAAATGGAATGGGCAAATTAGATAATTTGCGAGAATATAAGCAACGCGGAAAATCGGGAAGGAAAGATAGTGGCATCATGTATTATCTAGTTTCGCATCATGTATTATCTAGTGAACTAGATAACACATGATGCGAAACGAGAATGCAACAGTATAGAATGATAAAGGATAAAAAAAAAAAGAAAATTAATAGTCTCAGGAATCGTTTGGACCTAAGAATATAATGGAGACCTCGATTTAACCTGTTGTCACGCCTCTGAGAGCATGTTCCTAGGCAATGATGAACATATAAATAAGGATTCTGCTTCGCATTCATAATGAGCACATCTTACTGCTGATCACAGGCTGTTGACTGATAAATTCACAGTCAATCGTAACGCCACCATTCACGAGATCTACGATTATATCTAATGGGGATATCAAATCAAATTTCCGAGAAAGGGCATGTTAAAGTTTTCCAGGCTCATTCTCCAAGCATTTGAACTTATGTTTGTTTAATAATAGGAAACGGCTATGCTTCTTAACTTTGGCATCGAGAATCGGCATCAAATAATATTTACAGTGCTTTCACTCGCTTTCACCGGTATCAAATGCACTTGTGGTTCCAAGAAAAGATTGACCAACCTGTCATTATAGCTGCGTCCCACCCTTCCCGACATGGAAATTTCCTCCTCATCTATTATCATAAAAGGGGAATCTGATTGCATAATCGATTGGGGGATGCTCGCCAAGTAGGAATCCAAGAAGAGCGACTCGAGTGTGTTCCTCGAATGAAAGTTTTACTACCCAATGGAGATGTTCGGAGAACAGCTCTCCCCGAGGGTTGCGTATTGGAGATGGTGAAGCAAATCGGTAGGTTGAGGGACATGACTTACATGTGGAATTTCAGAGCTAAAAGTTTTACCTTTAAATGGAAACATACACCTGCTTCTCCTACCCTCGCCAACTCCCTCGGTTTTTTATGTTTAAAGTATTGCAGAAAATCTCCTGGAAAATCTTATTTTGCAGAAATATTCTGAGATTTACCTTTTATTATTTATCTTTGACGTGCTCTTGCTATCACTGCGTCTAATGAAATTACAGTCAGAAGGGAGGTCATCCAGTTATTCTGAAAGTTAATTACCTGTGTTTTATCAAAAATTATACTCTTTGCTTCCGTGCAACTTGAAGAGATTTTATTAGCAAAACCAAGTTAAAGTTTTATCTTCGATATTAAAGGGGCTAAGAAAAGTTAGTTTCGCCAATCTATGCAGCTGGTGTCAATCGATAAATCTGTCAGTTTTCCCAAAATTGTTCACCCTCACTTTGTATTCTCATTAAGATATACAGATATATGAAGCATAACTGATGCTTTTTCGGTAATGGTAAAGCAAGAACGAGCGAGTTAAGACGAGGACGGATCCATTTATCATCACATTAATAAAGCAAAAATAACAATTTTTTAATGAAAATGTGGCTTTATGTGGCTTTATCGAAGATATTTAGGCTGAAAGTATCTTTATAAATAATCAGACTCTTAAGTTCCATATCCGTCTATGAGTAGAATTTACGTACGCTTTATTACTGCTTGGTCCAAACTTTTTTCGTTATAATTACTACTTGTCTTCATAAAGTATAGCCATTCCTCAAATTTTTAAAATCATTCGTGAGATTGCAGGTTCATTTTGACACAGAGTGAAATCATATCACAGACTGAACAAAACTGGAAGAGGCCTTAGATGAAGGAGATGAGTTCTAAGGTGGAAGAAAAACGCAGGAAGAAAAAGAAGCTTCAGGACGACCTCTTTGAGTATAGGAAGCACCTGGCCTCATCCCATACTCGACCACTCCTCCAACGTTCTTAGATTGAAGGAGTAAAAAGAGTTTGCAAGGATACTCATTACTTTCCATAACAAAAAGCGTTCATTTCGAGGAATTTAAATCGTTTCATTGAGAGCCATTTCAAAGTTATACTCTTCCAAATTTACCTAGAGGAATGCCATTTAAGGATCACTATTTGTATACAGATGCCCGTTGTACAGTAAATAATCGCAAGTGAAATTCCATTTCATTAATTGAATTTATGACCGAAACCTTTCAAACACATCACGTACAGAAATCGGAAGCGACTATGAATTCAGGCATTGCATATGAGTAAAGAACTACCTTATACCAAAGGTAGAGAATAAGCACTACTTAAATTAAACCGGTAAATATTATGCAGGTTGAATGGATGGTTCTGTCGTTTGAATGAGTCTAAATGTGAGAGCGTGCTCTTGTCACTCTATCAACGTAAAATCTTTGGAGTAAATTTTAGATCATAAATACGATTTTTCTTTTTTTTTATAAAATACACGACACAACCACATTTGAGACAATTAGAAATGTCTTCAATAAAAAGAGATTATTCCAATACAGACTAAAAAGTTTACCTTAGAGGTATCTAGTGAGAAGAAACATGAATTTATGTTTCAGGAAAGAAAAAAAATATCAGAAGAAAATAATTCATCACTATATATATTCATTTCAAGATATCTCACTAGACATCCGCTTACTCGAACTATGTAAGAAAAATAAAAATACGTATCGTTCACGGGCTATAAATCCTGTCAAATGAAGCCAACGTTCCTTTTTCTCCATTTTCAGAAAGTACACTCCCACTTTTCCTTAAGCAATATTTAACCGCGCATTTTCCAATATACTCTATGTCTAAAAGTCGCTTCGGATGGAGTCATAACTTGTTTAGCTATATGAAGATATGAAAACCTTTGCTTATCTTTACTCATCGCTTTTCAGAGTCGTTAGTTTCGGTTTTTAATGAAAATGTCATTCTTCCCGGAGATGGGATTCGTCATCCCAGATGAGCTTTTACTTCCTCTTAACCTGAGCGTCTACCACATAAAGCAAACTGTCATCTATACAAGTATGGGTTTGAAGCTGGATGGAGATGTGCGATTCTGATTTATTTAAACATCAATGTTGGCACGAAGTCGCCATTTAGAGAGAAATTACTTACAAGCGGAAAAAGCCTGTTTTACAATGAATGTCACTCACTGATTTTGTTTATAGCCAGTATATGAGTTGAACTCTCTCAGTTTATCCATTTCTTGTGTGATAATACCATACATGAAGCAGTTGGGATTTCGACTGAACTAATTATTCATTGCGAAATATGACAATTTTAGAAGAAACTGAGTATAATTGATTAAAAATTAATGTCTATTTATAATTATAAACTTATCGTACATAATTCTTTCGTTCAATGAAAATACTACCTAAAAGAACAATTTCTTTTAATTAAAATATATATATATTACTAAATATATAGAGTGATTGTTACACAAGAGTGTGTTTTAATACTTTCAGCTATCAAATCCACATATCAGTAGAAATCTTCCTAAAGACCCTCAGAAAACAATACTAAGTAATGACCAAATGCTATGAATCTTTAAGAGGTGGAGTTACGCGGGATAAAATGAGTAACAATAGGCGAGCAAGGGGTTAAATTACATTAAAAAAACGCCAGCTCACTATCAAGCAAATATCAAACGAAAATAAAAACTTCACTTCATTTTAAAGATAACTGTTGACAAAGTATCTCCTATGTGCCTTCCTTTTATGCTTGAAACGCATAGTGGAAAAAATATTAATCAATTAATCCTTAAATATAATTACATTCACTCCAAACAAGAAAAGGAAGAAGAACAACTTCCTAAGATTACCACGTTACAGAGTCTGACTTGAAGTTATGAATACATAAGTTAAGAATAAGGCGATTAAGGTGGTAATACATTGCGTTCGTAGTTATTCTTCGCCGTTTAATCTCCATCCATTCTGTTTTCGCTGGCGTAGACTGCATTTACAACGGCGAGCAGCGCGACATCTGCGGTTGGTAGCATTCGTTCTTCTGAACAGCGCCACTCCCATATCTTCCTAGTAAGTCCTCCGCATCACTATTTTCCACACCTCCTCCTCAACCCCCTTCTTCCCTCTATTCCTCCTTACTTTGTCCCTCAACCGATTTACAGTCGTAGTCCTGCTCCTCCCCCCTCCCGGACCCCTCTGCCTTCTACGTATATTGCCGGCAAACCGGAATCTCTTCCCTCACTTTGCGCGAATAATTCTAACTCCGACTACTAACCTCCCCCTCCTTCCTCCCCATTCACCCCCTCGTTCCAACTCATCCTCCAATATGCTTTCCAGGAACATCTCCTCAACGCTTTAAAAGGAATACCCTTCTTATTCCACCTTTTCTTTCGTACTTGTCTTCTTGACTCCCCTTCCTCCACTTGATCTTCCCTCTTTTTCTTTCGTAAAAGCTCTTCGGCTTCCGTCAGAGGATTTCACTCAAGAATATCTAGTCTAGCAAAGCTTCAAAGTTTTTAACTAACGATTACTTTGTGATGAAATGTCTCTCTTCTTTGAGAGAGCTGACATTAGACAAAATTTCAGTTTACAAGTAAATTCATCTTATTTTTTATTCATCTTGAGCTTCATCATTATAGGTTCAATTCCTTTGTATGAACAATTGAATTTTAATAATAATAAAATGCATAACTAATCTATGATAAGTACAATTTTAACCATATACTACGTCCCTGACATACTGTAAATACATCAACAGAAGGAATGAAAATAAAAAAAATCCCATCTCATTTATCTCGCGATACTATATTGATAAATATTACTAAAATTTGTAATCAAAGTATTCGATTCGTATCCGATAAACCATCTGTTATAGGTAGTTGAAGTAGCAGCGCATCTAGTACCTAGAAGATGGTACGTAGTACATACATCCACTACCTTTTATAGGTATTAGATATATACTTTTACTTCCTGTTATGCGCGCGTAATTTACTGATTTTCATTTCATCGCCTTTTTCCTTGATAATCGCAATACATGTCGACATCTCGACCGTTTTCACAAAGTTTAAGAATTGTCACGGGTCGATCAATTTTTGCACGCCAAAGAAGAGCAGATGATTTACAAGTACTTGGAACTCGACACCAAAGTTACAAAAATTAAATATAGAAAAAGCATGTACTTACACAATATCTCTAGGTCACTATGCACTTCGGCAGGCAAATGGTTTAACATAAGAAAGGCCGGTGCAAAGGTCTGAAACTGACAAACTGGAACTTACCTAAAAGAAAGAAAGAGAGAGAAACGTTAGTCAAAGACTCGATTCGATTGCAGTAAGATGTCAATTAACAAGCAAGATGAGCGGCTTCTAATTAAATCAGAAAACGCAATAGAATCAATCACAGAAATCGATCAGCGTTGTGAAAAAGCTCACCATTCAAACAAAGGCAAGAATTAAATATGTTGGAACCTGTCCAAGTGCTTCGAAGAATTTTAATCGAAACAAATACAAGTCAGATTTTCTCAATCTGTGCGGCGATATAATCGGAAGAAATCACCATTTGGATTGACGGACCAATTGGCTCTCACTCTGAGCGATTATTTCTGAACCTGAAATGTTTTTCCCTCTGAGGGTCGATCTGGATTACACTAGCCTCTGCAACTTACGCAAAAATCCTCGTTAAATTAACCCGGAATAAATTCAAACCGTTTTAGGTCTAATTGGTTTACCAATCTTTGCGGAGGTTGGGAGGTAAAATTTTCAATGGAGTCTGGCTTTCTTTTTATGCCTGCCTTTGATCGTAAAATATCCACTGATCTTTTTTTTGTGAGAGCGTGTCATTTTCTTACGAATGCAAGTCACCACCACGCAATTACCGCAATTCACTTCGTTTCCACATAATTTCTTCTAAATAAAGGCGGATAATTGGAGAGCCTGGAAAGAGCACATTTTCGCGTTGAGCCTTCGATGTAATTGCACGTCTTCGGCAGACTTCAAAAGAATCGTAACAAAACAGGAGCCATCGGCGTCTGCGGATGCCAATTGCTCGCTGCATTCAACGCTACGAAGCCTAATCCTTGTTTCTGCACATCGAAAACATCCGATGAGAGGAAAACGACTCACCGATCGTGGCTACGAGTAAGGCCGTCAGTGTTTTAGTCTCCGTTAAGGGAATAGTTAGGCAGAAACTAATAAATCTCAGTCGCGCATTTCATTGCGAGCGATCCTACAATTCCGGAGTTGCTTCAAGAGCATATGAACGTATCGCAATTTATCTCTTCTCGAGCATCTGATTTCTTCCATCTTTTTCGTTCGATTTTCAGATTCCTCCCCCAGGGTATTGCCTTGCGTATGGAGAGGAGTGGGAGAAAGATAGTAAAACCGCCGAGTACAAGAGCGAGGTGCAATCTTGGCTGGATCGCCTTATTAACTCATGTAATTCCCCCGACTCTCCGCCCATTCGCTATCTTATTTCCGGTGGGAGAACAACTAGCGTCTAATCGGATCTCTAGGTGTTCAGCGCTGCTTTTCTGCGGCTAACGTGGAAAAGTACTCTCAGAATTCCAATGTCATGAACATCCATGTTTTGCTGGTCGTTACTGAGATTATTTCGCAATGTGTTCGTATAACTTTCGTAAAATTTTTATGACAGAAGGTAAACATGCTGCTAAATAATTATTTTTAAACTTATTATTCTTTTGAAATATCGAGAACTGCTCGAAATTGAAAATTTTGTAATTCCATTGGATACACCGTATCCAGGGGCGGATTTAACCTATCTATAGGCGCAAAGATCAGGTTGAGGCTCCTATTGGAAATTATGAGTAAACATTCGAATTTTTTCAAAAATTCACAGATATTATCTCAGTCACTTCACTTTCGCAAGAAATAAACAAATTTTGAACTACAATACAAAGTTTCTCCATAAATTAAAATGAATGATGGATAGTTCTTTTATTTTATAAAGTGATATAAACAATGTAAGATATTTTATAAGCATATAATGTCGACTTACTCAAATAATATAAAGTTTAATTAATTATTTCTGGCNATATATACTATTTAAGTCTCACGCCTTAAAATACAAAAATAATTTTGGTTACGGAGCTCTTCTATTGAGATTATTACAGAACTCTCTCAAAGAAATATTCAGCGAGAGGAAACGCGTAGTTTCCTCAATCCTTAAAGAATTTAAACGAAGCGAAACCCTTTAAATTTCGTTTCAATCCCGTAATACTATTCTTTTGAAATATCGAGAACTGCTCGAAATTGAAAATTTTGTAATTCCATTGGATACACCGTATCCAAGGGCGGATTTAACCTATCAGAGGCTATAGGCGCAAAGATCAGGTTGAGGCTCCTATTGGAAATTATGAGTAAACATTCGAATATTTTCAAAAATTCACAGATATTATCTCAGTCACTTCACTTTCGCAAGAAACAAACAAATTTTGAACTACAATACAAAGTTTCTCCATAAATTACAATGAATGATGGATAGTTCTTTTATTTTATAAAGTGATATAAACAATGTAACATATTTTATAAGCATATAATGTCGACTTACTCAAATAATATAAAGTTTAATTAATTATTTCTGGCAATACTTGGTGAAACTTCTCTATGGTTGGTTCAAAGAATACAATCACATTGTGGACGGACTCAGATTGTTTTTTCTTTGAACAGAAATGTAAAATGCTTTCTTGAAGTTTTGTTAAAGTCATTTTATTAGGTCAGGGTTTCCCAAAGTGTGTTCCGCGAAACACTGGTGTTCCAGGAAGAGTTTTTAAGTGTTCCGCGGAAACTTACGAAGAATGATAATTCTTGTATGAGTTTCAGTTTTGAATTAAGAAAAAGTAACCTAAGTGTTCCACTGATATCATAGAATTGATAAAGTGTTCCGCCGGAGGAAAATCTTGGGAAACTCTGTATTAGGCCATTCTCATCGAATCCTCCATGTGGATGAGACCCTCAGCTAGTACTAATTCAGTCTAATTGCGTCTAATTATAAATCCGCCTCTGGCCGCCTTTTGGATCTAAATACCGTAATATAAAATCGAAGAGCAAAAAGTGATAATAAAATCTAGTCCAGTTTTCTCACTTTTCAATTGGAAGTTAAGTTCCATCAGATTACACTTCGAAAGATGAATTTCATAAAATATTAGGTTTTTCCGATGCAACGAACGAGATCGCATTCCCAAAACTATAAGTATTAGCAAGAACCTCACATCCGCCATTTAGGAGTTTTCATTCGATGTATTTAAAATTATCCTAACCGGTGTTTCTCGACTTAATTTTGATCCACTTGTTCACATTTTAGCCACGAGTTAGGGGAAAACTACACCATACTCTAGAAAATATAAGTGTGTATGCATATCGAGGATTATNATATAAAATCGAAGAGCAAAAAGTGATAATAAAATCTAGTCCAGTTTTCTCACTTTTCAATTGGAAGGTTAAGTTCCATCAGATTACACTTCGAAAGATGAATTTCATAAAATATTAGGTTTTTCCGATGTTTACCGAGTCTGTATTTCGTTAAACAAAGTTGAGAATGCAACGAACGAGATCGCATTCCCAAAACTATAAGTATTAGCAAGAATCTTACATTCGCCATTTAGGAGTTTTCATTCGATGTATTTAAAATTATCCTAACCGGTGTTTCTCGACTTAATTTTGATCCACTTGTTCACATTTTAGCCACGAGTTAGGGGAAAACTACACCATACTCTAGAAAATATAAGTGTGTATGCATATCGAGGATTATAGTACTTGAGGAGAATCACACATTTTAGCATTGCCTTGCTGATTTAAGGGTACAAATTGTGAGATATGATACTGATTCGGACTGAACACTAGGTGCGCTACAGGGTATTCCTCTCTTCCGAAAGTTCTCAAGAGTTCTTTTAGAAATTACATATTTGTCTCACGGTAACTGAATCCAGTTCGATTAGGTATAACTTATCCTGATCATACATTACCCAGAAGTATCATTAGTTTGATAGCAATCGGGATGCGTTTCGTTCCGTCCGGGAGCTCCCCGAGGGTAGACGCTACTTAACAATTGTCTGCACCACGGAGTAATCCGTGCAACGTTTGCGAGGCATAAACGCCTTGGGGAGGGAGACTTTCCCGCGAAATCTTTCTCAATGAAAAAGGCGCTAAGCGACACCCACGCGGGGAGGAGCGTCGAGCGAACAGACATCTGGCGGCGGACGCGTGAAACGGGAGCAGAAAGGGAGGCTGCAAGAACCAGATATCACTGGGAGAGGGGTGTGGGGAGGTGAGAGGGGCGCGGCGGAAATCGCAGAGGCCGGGCGGACGCAAAAAATGGCCGTCGCTGGTGTTGGCTGCGAGGGCAGGCGCCTTCGAGGAGATCGGACGAAGCGTCTTTTCAGGAGCGCAATGGGCTCGGGATCCCTCTCGCGAGAGAAAAAATATCGAAGACTTCTAGTCGAAGAAATTTACGCGCGGGAAAATTGGAGTAATTGACCGCAAATTTGCGTGGCGAAACAAGCATCGATCGACAAAAACTTCTACAATAGAGCTTAGCCTCGGTACAGGGACGAGCTTCGATATTCTCGGATGTAACTCGACTGAGGAATGCAAGGCTGACGCGAAAATTAATCGCGTCGTGTCGCGGGAAACGTTTCAGTTCGGCGGTAGTAAAAACTGCTGAAACCTGGGAGATTTTTATATCTGCTTACGCGATCGAAGGAAGTTAATAATTTCGTTCAGGAGTTATATTATTGTGTGGAAAATACGAAGCCCGTTTGATTTCATTTAATAATATTAGTCTGTGGGTAGGAATGGGAGCAAAAGTATGGGAGTTCAATGGAAAAGGAATTTAAAAATGTATCAATTTAGTAAATATTGCGCTGGGTTTCATTCATGAAAAGAAACTCAGAATCTGAATGGGTCAAACAGTAGCAAAAGTAGCACAAAAAATAAAAGGGGAAATGCTTAGTTGTATTTGTACTTTTTGTATTTGTATTTATTTCAATTGCATATACAAGAATACCATTCACAAAGAGGTATGAAAGTAAACACATCAATTGTATATAGTTCTCGCGATAGCCAAAAGATTACATGATCTATTGTAAATCTATCTAGTTGTAAATCAATGAAAACAAGACTTTGTTGATATGTTTCTATTTCCCTCCTGGGATACCTGTACCCCCAAAGGGTGCGGAAAGCTTATATAAGGGCACAGGTGATGGGTAAATACGTACGTTAAGCTATTGAAATATTCCAGAATTATTAGCGATATCATCATTTCCAGGTGTCTATGGTGGAATTGTCTGTTGAGTTCACTTATGGCTTACAGACTTCACACATTTCTATAGGTATGACATGAAACTGTTAAGAATCATTAATTATCAAATTAAATAGGGGGTAAAAGATAATGGTACTTGCGGCCAAAAAGGTTGGGAGTCGGTGGGTATATATATGGGCATCAATGGATTGGAGCATTAGTGGCAGAGAGAGTACCTTTTCTAATGTGCGGATTTATCAGAGAGGAGATCTCATCCGATGAAGGTGATTTTACATTCCTCGCAAAATGTCCGGATAGAATTCAGAGTTGGCAGAGGATACACGGGATTTTACGGAAATAATAACCAGATGAGCAGATTCGAGTCACTGTTTCCTTTGATTTTCTAGCATGCGTGGCGGATTAAATCCAATCGGTGCGAATCGACGGGCTCGACCAGAAGAAGCTCGGCGGGTTTTTCTCCGAAAAGAGGAAACAGACAGAAGGTTCTGCACGAAAATGATGACAAGACCAATTTTTTACACGAAGGCCATGCGTAACGAAGCGGCTAATGTTTCGTTAAATTGCTGTTATGGCTTTCAATTGGAGCCGTTGGGAGGACAGATCCAACGATAATTTAGGGCGACTGAATTTCGTTGAATGGAATTTGCCGTAGATTTGGAATTCTGGTTGAAATTTGGTGATCAAATCACAGGTGGCGGAGACATCTTTAAATTACGCGAAGTATAGACAACTTGTTTCCTAAGAATCGAAAATATACATTCATTAAGATTCCTGTTAATATGTGAGAGAGACATTTGCTTCAATGTCTTAACAAATGATTAATTTTCACTTGTTTTCTGGCGCTGTATTGAGGAAAATGCATCTATCACTTTATTTTCTCTCAGCTTTGTTCATAATATGAGAAATAATAAGCTCGCACCAAGGTGCGAATATTGCTAAGTAATGTCATTTATCTCCGTCACTAATTGAATGCTACGAAAAATTAATAAATTTATTAAAAATGTAAGCAAGGACGAATTACCTCACTCCCCACCTTACCTAGTAAGCCTCATTTCCATCCAAAGCTTTATATATCTAGTGGTGAAGGGGTTTTGGATAGGGAACATGTGTAACCTCCCTGGAAAATGAGTAACTGTGACTGATGGCAGTCGTTTGACCAATTACAATACAATAGTCGCAATGGAATAAGCGGTTCGAAGATGAAGAGGATACGAATAGCGACAAAGAAGATTCGATGTTTACTAGCGAAAGAGGCGGAGAAGAGGAAGGACAGACATGAAGAAGAATCACAGCGGCGGACCTCTGCTCTTATCGCTGCACCATCGCATCATTATCCTCCTCCTTTCGACCTTCCCAACCTCTCTTCGCCTCCTCCCTGAACATCCGGTGAGTATGCTTCTTTACTCCTTCCTTCCGGTAACCTAATGGATGGCCATTCAGCCGCCCATGCTTCAAGAACTCTCTCTTCCTAATTGCGATACGTTTTCGCGTATTTAGCACGGTCCAAAGATCAGTACTCGATTACGACTACTCCATCTAAGAAAGGAGAATATAGAATACGGGTAAAATGAACCTACTGGAAAAGTAATGTAACTTTCTATTGATTAGAAACGTTTTATTTACTGATCTGTACGATGCTTGATAATTACTGAAGTAGATTAGCTAGCTGACAAACGTTTTTTCCTAACTTTCCGATAATTTAATACTTCGTTTTTTTAAGTGAAAATTAAGAATTCTCTTAATTAAAAATTAATACATTAAAACCACCTCTCTGAAGCCGATGGTCATGTTTCGGCAACATTGTTAAATGTAAACAGTAAAATAATTCTAGTAAATATTTGGCCTAAATTACAAATTCTTATCGCTGAAAATAGCTGAAGATGCTGCAGTAGAAGATTCATGCAAAATAAATCGCAAGGTATTATGATTTTAAACTCGTTCATAATTTAAAATACACATGAAGAGTTTCATGAGTCCTATGAATGTTCAAAAGAATGAAAAGATGGTGATAACTTTCCCTAAGGAATTTTCAGAATATCTAAACATCAAACGAATCTTATTGGTACACAGCAGTCTTTCACTGGTAGAGAATTCAGTTGACACTTCTAGGACACACTGTAAATTTAACGTACGTTGATGTTTCGGTAACATCTTCCACACACGCTGGTAAATTCACCGCACTACTCTCATACATTTCATTTTATTCAAATGATTACACCCTGGTCGATAATAACTCGCACCGTAAGAATTTAGCTATAGAGCGATAAATTTCACTGGGTTTCATTCACATACGATTCGTGCTCCCATGTTTATTCGCAAACATACGCTCATTCAAGTCTCCATTTAGGACGCGTCCATTCACACAAGCAGACACCACAATAGCAAGAGGCAAATCCACCAATGGCAGAGATGAGAGGAGGAGGAGACTCGGATTACTGCTAAAGGTGTTAATGCCACTTTATCTGAGAGAAGCATCCAAGGCCAGAGTTCGCGCTGCGTTTTTCTGAGAGAACAATGGAATGGAGATCGAAAAACGAAGTACAAGAGAAAGAAAGGGAAATAGATTAGTAGACCTTTATCGACGAGGAAAGAACGCTCTTGCTATCTCTTCCGCTAATGATAGAGAAACGGAGAATCTTCAGCATGGATCGGAAGCAATTGAAGACGTGACCGTGGGAGAGGATGGAGGCGGTGGGAATACTGGAAGAATTCCAGGAATAAGAGAGACGATCATCCAAACAAGCATACGAGAAACAAATATACGCACATCGATATGATTGGTTAGTCAACATAAGGAGTACTAACTAGTAGCAGAGTAATGGACAATGCTTGACTGGTAACTAAATAGCAATCAACTAAGAATAGGTTACAATAATGATAGTCAACCACCAAGGATTCCAAGGACACCAAGTTTGTAAAGTTATTCAAGAAAATAGGAAAGTGAATAATAATGGACATTCCTTCTGGGAAAAATATACTGAACTAAAATATTAAAAAATGAAACTGAATGAAACTTGCTGAAAATAATGTGTATTATGTTGTTAAATGTATTTATGTATGTTATTTCAGTCTCTTACAGAAAATTAAATTAAAAGGATACATTTAAATAGTAGAACTACCTTCCCTATTATTAGAACTGTATTACTAATAATATTAAATCTTTGTCGGAGGAAAGAACATACGTACCGCTATGAATTTAATAATATTATGGTGGAACCATAAGCAAAGAAGGAGCTTTGTAATGAAATGGATTCACTTAATGAATGACAAAATCCGTTTAAAGATTACCAGCAAAGATTGAACCCAGTCCCAGAACCCATTAAAACGTTTACTTTACAGACAAGCACAAAAACAAATCAGAAAAAGTAACCGTTGAGTGGCATTTTTAGTCGAAATTTAATTGGAATTTAGTCGGAATTTAATTGCACCTTTCCATCCTCATTCAGAGCATATTGTCTCGTAATCTTCCTCCAAGCACGTGAATGTTTCCGGGCCCAGCGCCCACTTCTTCGATCGGAAATATTAGCGCAAATGGACGTCATGGCTTGGATACTCTCTTAATTTGGCAACGCGCATAAATATTAGACTCTTCGCTGATGTCGGCTCGTTTGCCTTGAAGTTCGAGGCTGATTTATGGGAGTTCCCTGTAAACTACGATGAAAGAGTAAAGAAAGAAATGAGGATTTGTTGTCCAGCAGAGAGAATGAAATTCGCGGGATAAATTATGGGCTAATTCGTTACTTCGAGCTGTCACACAATTTTGCAACGAGTTTACTCCTCGATCGATTTCAAGCGAACGCACATACATATTTATAAGACTCGTTAAATGCAGAATATCCGCGCACACCCGATGCATTGTGAAAACTTTCGAGATACAGTGACACAAGACACGATGACAGCCGTAAACGCTTTTGACGTTGTTCCAGTTAAGTGGGAGTAGTAATGATCGTGATACAATTTACAAGGAGTTGTTAATAAGTTTACGAAAGGATTATCAATAAAAGTTTCAAGTTTTATCGGGGTGCTATAATGATTTATTTCATATCTAAATGACGTATCAGTACAGGAGCTATAGGAGGATAATCATCATCGAATCCTAGAAAGAGGCGAGTTTGATTCAAGTTGTTCATTTTGCAAATGCCCCGGATCCCCGAAATAGCTACTATTTCTGAAGATACAGTCAGTGCAAAGTTTACTTTCGATGGGTGATAAAAATGAAATTTTAGATTCCGCTGATCTTCACGTGTCAAAAATACTTTTCCTTCGACTTCTTGTGACGGGGTTCTAAAACAAACCAGACAGGAAAAAGTTTACTGGTCTATTTTAGGGAAAAAAAAACATCTAGAAAATTAAAAATTCATACTTATGAAAAAGTTTTTTGTTTAGATACGAGAAACGACGGAAGTATATAAAAAACACTGCTTCATAAAGATTATCCGGTAATTAAACATGCTAATCAAAATTTACACCATTACCTGTAATTTCAAATATCTCTTCGCGATTTACGCTCTCAGTTTAGTTGGCTCATTCATTCGAATGGAAATTCAGCGAGAGGAAACGCGTAGTTTCCTCAATCCTTAAAGAATTTAAACGAAGCGAAACCCTTTAAATTTCGTTTCAATCCCGTAATACTGCAAACAAAATAAAATTTCAACTGTTCCAGAATGGCGTATTTTCCCACAGATACAAACGGAATGACATTCGCAGAAATTAACGGATCCAGAAATTAATGAAATCGACCAATAATTTGCTCTCCGAGGTCAAAGTTGATTCTCTATGGCAGTGTTAATCCGTAAACGAGGTACTGGATTGACAGGCGTCGGCTATAAGACTAGACGGCCGTCGGGTGGCGAGAGACAAACCGAATGGTTTCTTCCTCTCGTTTTAACATCGCCGCGGAAGAAAAAGCTTTTGTACCGCTCTCTCTCCCGCCGGAGGACGATAATGAAAATCCTTTCAATGTCCGAAAGAGGCACAGACGTCCTTTTCCATGTCTCGAGGGATAGGTATCGGTCCAAAAGAGCGCGGAGAGAGCGGTGAAGGCGAGTCCAGTCCGTTTCTAGCCAGACAGGCGCCCGAAGAGAGAAAGGGAGGAGGGGGCGGCCCCTGAAGAACCGAATCGCAGTTCGTGAGGTGCATGTCAGATGAATTCTCCATTCCGGACGCCTTTCTCTGCCCCAAGAGACGGGCGGATCGGAGACTTTCTTGCGTATGCGCTCGAGTATGCAGGAAGGAGAACAGAAAATATTTTGTAGGGAAGAATTTCCAGTAAATTGAGGGACAAAGAGCGGCATATTTGCGCGACTCTTGCTTTGAGAGTTAAAAAGCACCCAATGAAACGATATTTTATCAATGTGAGAAAATTTTCCAACTATCCAATTGGACTGAATTAGAAGAGTAGATGTTTGGACAAGGAAAAAATAACTTGTGATACCTCACCGACATCGATAGTAATGAAAGCAAACATCTTAGAAGGGAAGCCATAGAAACTCTAACGGTAAATAAGTTATCCTGAATAATGTTATAATAATAATAATAATGCCACTTTATTGGGTGACTTTGGGCAAGATTGAGACTATCAAGTCTCTTCTTACAAATAACCCTTCGTTTGTTAGCTAACTATTTTGTGGGTTTGTTAACTTTTTGCACTTCGGAAAAAATAAACCTCTGTAGATAGATATCCACAAGAAGGAGGGTATGAAAAACCTGCGAAACTTAATGATAGTTAACTAAGTTTTAAGGAAAATATAGGTTTAATAAGATTCGAAAGGAAAACAAAATGGTTACAGGTGCGTTATTACATAGACAAAACAACTAGAAATAACTTTTCATAAAAATTAAACAGAAAAAGTACATTATGAAATGCAAATATTCCAAAACAGGTCAGTCTCGATTAATAACATTAAATATGAAGTTAAAGCAGAAAAACTACCTAAATATCGAGGGTTAGAAGAATTGCCACCATTTTTTATTCTGCCGGTAAGATATAAAGAATCAAATCGAGAAGAACGATACTTTGGGCCAGTAATGTGAAGATTTGTAACAAGCAAATGCAAATAGGATACGTGAATTCAACTCTCATTTTCAGATGTATTGAAAACAGCCTATGTATCATTATCTCAAAATTCCTTGGATACGAAAAAATGAAATTTAGATTCTTGTATACCTAGTAAACGACATTTCTAATTTCATAATATTAAGTTGCGTAAAGTTAATATTTGAAATTGAGAAGAATTAGTAATGTGTAAAGTACAGTATCTTCAAAGTAAAACAGAAAAGAATTTCAAGTAAATTAATCTCAAACGGCATAATTTTAAAGGGCTCCCAGACTGCCAAGTGGATAGAGCGTTTGCCTCCGGTAAAAGCGGTCCCGGGTTCGATTTTCGCAGGATCCCATAATTCTAACATTACCTCAACCGGCGAACACTTCAACACATTAACTTAACTTTCAATTATTTCAATTAAATTAACTTTCAATTCTAAAAATGTATTATAAAAAATAATTATTCCCTCACAACGTTTCAGCGTGAGAAAGGGATTGCATAGTAAATGGAATCTTAAAAATCCTATTCTTCCTTCATCAGAATGCGACCTCTTTCTGCAGAATTAATTCTCCAATCGTCGGAACGAATAAGGAAATCCAAAGGACGAGAAATAAGAGCGAGAATTCTACTCGTTTGTGCGTCACCAAAATGTTGTGCATATAAGGGCAACCTAACGAAACTTCGGTTTTTTATTCTTCTAAATGTGTTACCAACAGAAAAAATTATATTAATCACCACGGAAGAATTCTTTCAAAGCAGGGCTCCAGCGGCTTAGCAAATTCCGCTGGAGGACCTTCAGATGCCGGAGCAAGAATAAATAAGCAGCGTCCCAAAGAAGTGGAGTCCGGTAGTAGTGGCGAAAGTAGAAGCAAAGGAGAGACAAGGAAGAGAAAAGCGAAGAGAAAGAGAGGGAGGGAGAGAACTCGAGGATACAAAAAAATATTAGACCAATCGGAATATCATCGGGAAACCTGATTGCCCTCTTAATAGAGAGGTTTCTCACAATGTTTTTTGCAATGAAAGATTGATTTATGGCGCTGAAAATATGGCTGTAGTGCTTATGAAGAGTGGAAATCCATCTTCGGTTCGAACGAAAAACGTGGCGTAAGTCCCTGAAGTAGTACAGTTAGTGCTAACATCCAAAAGCACTTTAGGAAGAAGAGTTTACTACCACTATTTCAAGTCTATCACTCGCTTACTATTACACATCCCAAAAATTTTCGTACCAGCTTCATAATGACTCAAGGTCGATGAGAAAAGAAAACGTAGCGCCTTTCGAATGCACAATTTATATATACTATTATATATATATACTATTTAAGTCTCACGCCTTAAAATACAAAAATAATTTTGGTTACGGAGCTCTTCTATTGAGATTATTACAGAACTCTCTCAAAGAAATGGAGAAACTCCACAGAAACGAACTTAATTTCACTAATTTGATCACCAAATTCCCTTACTACTCTCCAGCAAGAAGTTTACAATACCGTAATAACCAAATCAAATTTTCATCAATAATAATCATTAATGGTGGAAGCGGAATCGTTTCCTTTCTTAATCAAAGAAAAACAAAACATTCACGCAGATCGAGAAGCAAGAAAAACTCGTATCAAGAATAAAACTTGGAGTTTCCAGGATGAAATAAATAAAAACAGACCTCTTCCCCTCATAATCGCATACATTAATCTCTCCATAAGCAGGGGAACGGGTGGGAGTCGGATGAGACCCGCCCGTTCCGACTGTTTCCTTCGATACAACGTTTCCTCGAAGTGGGATCTCGAAGGAAGCATCACGAAGGTGGAGCTAACGTGAAGACATTTCCTCCTCCACCTGCGGGGAGCGGCCTTCGAGGAGCAATAACCTCTCCAGAAGTGGAAAGGAGACGGAATTATCGATTCCGGGACAATCTGGAGGTCTTCGGACTATTTTACTCGTGGACAGCGGACCCGCATCGCTATAAACGAAATCTTTGCCATTTTGAAAGGCATGGATATTCGGATGTCTGAGAGTCTTGGCTCAAGTTGGAGGCTCCGGGGTTCGATGCTCTGGAAGGTTCCGGGATCGATGACTGGGATAAATCGAACGCATCCGGAGAACGAAAAAAGGAAACATCGGAAAGATGGCGTTGCTTTTGCTGGAACCCTCCAAAATTGGCACGCTAAAGGGATTTGCTTAGGCGCAGAACGCCACCTGCATTTAATAGGGAATTCATTGCTTTCGAAGCGTCCCGATGAAACGCTTGTGAACTAAAAATTTATCTTCATGAACATTTTTCTTTTCTTGTTCCTATTCTGCTGCATTTTACCTCTATTACTTCCCTTGGGGAATTTGAAAATGAAGGTGGAGATTTAGAAAGCTACCATGACAGATTTTGGAACATTTTTTGTAAACAGAAAGTATTAAGCAAAAGTGTAATATCTGTTTATTGTGTTCCATGGAGTTTAAAAATAACACGCGATTTTCTTGATGCGATCTCATTGCAATTTATGTTTACGTCAAACTGTTTTGCATGACTTCACATACGCTCTATCCTTCATCCATCGTCATCATCCATCTATTCATGAGGTGAGGTGGAAGAGGGGCCAATATGGGTCTAACCTCGCCAATAAAGGATCTATCTATCTATCTAACTATCCTTCGCATTTAACTTTATGTATTAAAGAGGGCAGTATAAAACGAGGCTACTTTTGTAAGTTGGAAAACTGTTTGTTATTTTGGGAAACGGGAAACGAAGACGTAAATGCACGGCTTGATTCGGAAGAAAATGAAGATATTCGAAGCACGTCTAAAATAGAACAACAAAAAGGAAGGTTATGTACAGAAATGGACATGAAATACAATATAACCTACATGTATTATAGAAAACTATAGTGTAGTAGGGAAGAGACAATATTAAATGTATGGTTTGAGGAAGTAGATATCTATTTTCCCTGGCTTACAAGGGCTAGTCTCAAACACCAATGTTTTTCTTATCTTACATCTATGTTTTCTTACATTTCACCAAGCTCTCTCTTCCTTTGAAGGTTGAAATAGGTGTTTCGCCCAATGCTAAGGTTATGACTAAACAAGCAAGGCTTTGTCTCGCTTCCAATCGTCTCGGGAGCAGAGATTTGAGAAAGTAAAGAGAAAGGACGTAATATTTTGCCCGAAGACATGGCGTTTATGATCCGTGAAACCATCATCTTGGAGCAGAAAAAGAAAGAGAACCTCCGCCCATCCGAGACTTCCATTGGTTCGCCTCGCTCTTCCATGGGACAACTCCCCGAACGCAGAACGAGATTTTTGAAAAGGTGATAAAAAGTCGAAAGCGCACGAAAGGATGTGATGAGGGAAGACTCGATTTTAGAACGAACAGAAGATCCGGGTTCTGTGAATCACGCCTTGTACTCGGGGGTACCAGAGCCAAGAATGAAAATCAGGCAGAAGATCGAAGCAATTGCTGATTTTCAGTTACGCAGCAATTCGATGATTTTTTTGCCGAATAGTTCAAATGTTTTTACTGGAGAAGTAGTTGGAACTTAACAGACTCAATTTTAATGTTTATAAATAGCTTCCCCATTTTTGGGATCTCAAATTCTTCACAAAAACAACAAATTACAAGGGGAACAAGTGAATCCTGGAGGATGGAGTTAATTTCACGTCTGTAATGAAAACTAAATAAGGGAAAGGATATGATATTTACTTTGTACATAGAGGTGTGCGCATTGCAACTTAACGTAACTTGCAACTTGCATTGCACACAAAAAAATTCTCAAACGGTATGGAAGAGATGATAGATCAGTGGTTAGAATACCTGCCCGGAAAGTGGGAGACCTGGGTTCTACTCCCAGTCATATCGCTATTTTTCACATCGGCTTATCCTTGGGGAAACTAAGTCATCGGCAGTTGCTAAAATGCCCTT
This sequence comes from Ladona fulva, assembly GCA_000376725.2. Taxonomy (NCBI): domain Eukaryota; kingdom Metazoa; phylum Arthropoda; class Insecta; order Odonata; family Libellulidae; genus Ladona; species Ladona fulva. Next base: position 1,403,016 of record KZ308157.1, read on the forward strand.
TCGCTATAATTAATACGGACTAGGTTATCCAAAAGTATCTAAAAAGAAAAAGTGTGTCTTTCCCATTATGATCATTCAACTCAAAATTCCCTTTTACATTTTAATATGTAACTTTAACATGTTAGGTTCCTTTTGTATCACAACAGCTCGAGGTTTGTTCGTTCTCCCAGGAAAACTAAAAGATTGCAATGTATCGATCGTACACTAGATTACGCCGATCTTCCCATCGATATATTAGCATTTACACCTACATTTTAATCAAATCCAGTAATTCCGGCGCGTAATTCCGCATAAATAAAACAAAGGATATATTTCAATATACTCAGAATTGAACTTCATCTGGCCGTGAAAAAAAATCCGGCCCTAAAAAATGAGTCGGCCAAAAAAGGAGAGCATCTGGGCGAAACACGAAAGAGAGGGTACGACACGACAAAGAAATGGGAAAATGTGGTTTTGAATGCGAAGGGGGGAGCGGAAAGGGAGGCGTGGGAGGGTGGAAGTGCCGCTTTGGGTGAAGTCGGAGGAAGGTGGCGGAGTGGTAATGAATTGGAGCTAGGCCCAGCTGTTGAGCATGGGTGGAAGAAGGAAGGATAAGGGAAAAGGGGATATTCCTTGGGAGGAATCTGGATATCTGCGGGAGGAAGGGGCGGAGTCACAACCTATCGAAGAGGTTCTGCAAAGGCGTGATTCGGGCTCGAGGAGGATAGCAAAGCCTTTTCAAGCCGAATCATCATTCACCTTCTCTATCCCCTATGCGGTTGTTTTCGTCTTTTCTGTGGAAAGCCTTCTTCCAGTTGTGGAAAAGAAGTGCTGTCTGTCTCTTAGGCATATCTCAAGTTACTCGCAAGTGCCAAAGTTATCCCCAGCAGGTATTCAAGATAGGCTACCAGAGACTTCCGGCAGTGTGAAGTCGGTGGCATGTGAAGAACTGAATGAGGCTGCGTTTTAAAGCTGGAATCAAAGGTCAGTTAAAGAGGCGATGGCTGTTGACTGAGGGCTCTTCGTTAATTATCACGTACAATTACTTTAGAGTAATTCCATTATTACGCAAAAATTATAGATTTCCAGTAATTGAGAACATTCCTTTTCTCTAGGAAGACCGATGTTACTATCATCAACTAATAGGACAATTAGGAGGTAGAGATAGAAGTTAAAAAACATTATTGCCATAATTGAGTAATAATTCAGTCACTTAATAATAGGAAATCTGTTCTTAAACGTTCCAAATAAAATCGCAATCGCGTCGTAGTCAATTATCTGTGTCTGAAAATCTACAAACAATTTCACAAGTAAAATGAGCTCACGCAGATTAATTTAAACTTGTGGTCAGCGACTGAGAAGAGGGGAAAATATAATATGTACGTGAAACTGAGTCAAACTTCCTAGGTGGGCCTTCGCTCATCAAAAGTGCAGTAAAATTCTGTACGTCATAACCTTGGTCACAGCTCTTTACTCCCTCATCCAATTACCGAGCAGGAAAGAGGAGGAATAGTATCCACAGCCTGAGACATTTATTCCCATCCACAAATCTCGGTCTCATTTTCCCTTCCTCCTGAGAGCCTCGTAAACTCCACTCTGAATCGCCCCGAGACGGATTGTACCACAGAGCAGAATGGACTGACTGTGAGGGGGGGAGAAAAAATTATGGACCACCCTCGTAGTTCTCAAGATACCAATTTTACGCCCCCTCCCCTCCTTGCGACCCTCCGCGTCCTAGCCCTGGGCCTCCGGACCTCTTCACCCTTTACGCCCCCCTGTCTTCTCCTGAAAGAGGACATGGAAGACCGCTGAATGACCGCAGGCGCCCAAGTGCAGTAGCTGCTCGGAAGGAAAGAGATTCGTATCGGGAGATTTAGCCGCTTCCTCGAGGATCGAACTGAAGGGACTTGATGGGGGCTGAATAGGGAGGGTGAAGGGGAAAAGATTACCGAGCGGTGTATATCGACGAAATTGATGGATATTGATGGCTGGTGTGCGCCCGGATGTAGTTGCGTTATCGGCGAAGCACGTGGAGAGGTAGTCGCGTGTGTTTAATTACTGCTCGAATAGATTAGTCTGGAGATCCGAGGAGGTTAAAGAAGAGACGCGAACATTTCTCTCAGTACAATGAAGTGATAAGAAAGGACTTCTTCAAAGCTAAATTCATTAGGGAATTCGAAACATGGAAGAGAAGAAGTCAATTTTTCAATTACTCGAAGGTTTTGCATTCTAAGTAGGACTTAGCAATCAACGTTGCTGGAAAGAGTTATACCTTGACAGACGTAGAACTTTGATGTAAGAAAAACTAAAAATTATTAATCGAATTATACAGCTTTGGATCAAATTTACCTGGAATATTCCCTGATTATCATCGATCTTAACAATAACTGTTAGCGATTAACGATAATTTTTTCGATTAATGAATTTTACCAGCCATTTCACCCCTTTTACGTGTACTTTCATCTGAAAAATTGCTTTAAAAACATAAAATCCAATCTTCCGAGGAAAATATGATGCATTGAAAATTACTAACTTCCTCCTTTGAAAACTGAGTTGCTAATTGTCGATGAGGTTGATATTCTCTGGTGATCAGAACTGAAACTTGTAAAAAATCAATCCTCAAATCCCATATCCACTGCGAAAGTCACGGAATATCATCTCATCAATTTCTATAAGATAGTTTCTCGCGTCGTCCGTACAGTACCAGAACCGATATACTTGTTTTTTAACTAAATTCTCTGATATCCAATAATATTAGATGGATTGGATCTTTTCTAAAGAAATGCCTTCCATTTTGGATACGAGATTTATTTTTAATCGAGCAATGAGTTTCACATGAAATATAAAGAATGGATTCGGTAGTAGAAGCGAGAAAAGAATGAATAAGAATCGCTACAGCTAACCACATCGAGATTCAAGACTTGATCTGAATGTTCTAAAATCTTCACTCGAGTAGTTGCTGAGAAAAATTGGCGCAAACTTTTCGTTGCAGTTAGTAACTACGTAGTCTCAAAGCATCGAAAATCTTCTAAAGAATTACAGACGCCGACATGTTTATAATATCGAACTATTTGCCTCGGTAAAGTTTCGCTGACGCAGTTTTCACCACAACATTGTTACAATTATTTCTACATCATACTTTAGCGGTTCTGTATATTTTGCAGTGGGTCAGATTGGTTAAATTCCAACAATTGTAGCCTGATTATCCCTCTTGAAATGAATTGAGGACGGATCGAGCGAAGTCCCTGAAGCAATTGAGATCAGCTCAAGGATGGCGGAAGAGGAGAGATTAGAAGAATTAAAGGAACAGAGGAAGATCGCGTGTCGGATTTCATTTCCTTCCGCATTACCAGCTACTGTTCACTCTAAACAGAGGTCGCAAAAGATCCCTCCTTCCTTGGGTTACCATTCTCAAGTCTTCTTTCGTGTACCCTTTCCAAAAAACCTCCGCCTGATCTATCAATATCCTATTCTTGACTATAGGGATACAAATTTCCCTTACACCCTTGTAGGAAAGGGTGGAACCCCGATCTCCCACAGGAATCGTTAGCGGCTAAAACGGGTAAAAGGTCGAGGAAACGGGTGAGTACGGCAGGCAACGGAAGTGAGATATACGATTCCTAATCGATGTTTAAAAAGAAGAAGAATCTCCCATTTCCACCGCTAAATAAAGGAAGCACGGGTGAGGAACGAGCTGAAATAAACCCTAAGGTCAGATGGGGTTCATTCCCTGTACCGGAAATGTTAACGCTAATAACGGTAAAAACGCGAGGCAATCAGCATATGAGTGTAGAAATACTACTAAACCGTCAAATTTCCTTAATCTTTAATTTTTTAAGAAAACGACTATAATTGGCTTTGAAAATGGACGAGAGTAGAAAAATCCCTTCCGGTGCCATTTATGGTTATTTTGTTCCACAACAAAAGATTTAAGAAACATTGGTGTTTTATTAAAATCAGAGAACAGCTTTTTGGCTATAAATGTGTCTACTATAAATTTATGTGTAGAAATATAAATTTTAAAGGATATAATATACGATTTGATTACTTAAATTGGGAGAATAAAAGAATTTCTATACTGTCAAAATCTCACTCCAAGGGATATTGAGCAAATAAATAAAAACAGATGATATAACTCAGTGATAAGCGCCTGAATATACTTTAAATAGCTGAATTCTCTATAAAAGATAATTCATTCATTGAAATTTCCTTCAAATTCTGTTCTACCGTAGGAAAGGAAGCTGATAAATTAGTGAATCGTTACTACATCGAAACTTATACCGCTCCGAAATCGCGAGAAAATTCAACTTGCATAACTGTAAGAATGTTGTTGTTTGTTGATCATTAGGTGATGGTGATTTTTAAGAATTCGAATTCAATTCCCTTGAAATTTGAACTGCTCACGTTTATCGAGAAGAATTAGTTAATCATCGATTTTGGGATTCATTTAATTTATTCTATCCGTATACAGATAGAAAACTGGCGACCAGTTCCTTCTCACCAAAGGATTTGCATCAAGAAAGGATTCCCTCATTAATAAATATGTACCTGATACATTCATTTGATATACCACAATGCAATCGCTAAATGATGCCAAGGAGAGGAGGTTATAATATTATCTCAGAGCTTCGGCATTCACAAAATGATCCATCCGAACGTGACACGAACTCGGGACTGAATGTGCAAAAGGTTCGCAAATAAGACCAACATTTCCGTCGACTGCAAATAATAGCGACGTCTTAAATGACGACGGCTGAGTGAATCCCGCATATTCAATTTGTTTGACGACACGAAATCTTACTTCGCCATTCAAGGGAAGCAGTCTCGTCCTTAAGCTCCATTAAAGAAGCATTCAAATTAGACTCGACCGCTCATCTCGTGTTACCAGTTACGAGATGTATTCGCTATCCCTCTGCCATCGCACTTATCTCCTTCCCGGCTCCGCTTCTTCAGCAACGGCCCACCTCCGTCCCGCATCTTATGCACGCACCCGCCATTTCTCACGACGCCGCACCTACAGAAAAAGCCTGCATAGTCTGCATTGCAGAACGAAGGCGTCCTATTATGCCCTGTCGTCTTCAGCCCTTTCAGACGACAATCAACGGACCTCTCTTATTCTTTGCGCGAGGCAAGACGTCGCATTCCAGATTCTTTCCCCCAGAGGGGTCTTCATTCCGAAACCCTTCACCGCCCCCAAAACATACCGAACACTTCCCTCATCAGCCTTCGGGATTCTTTTTCAGATCCCTGCAACTTCTCCTCTCGTTTTTCTCCCAGCCTCTGACGATATGATCCTTCATCCAACCCATCTTTCTCCCGAAGGAACTAACCCGAAAGTTCCACTTTTTTTGTCGGTCACAGATAAATAGACGCGAACTGGTCTCCGTCCTGGCGAGAACCAGCCCTCTGTCTCACGTCTTACAAGAACCTCGTGCGTGCCGTGTCTTCAAATAATCCTCCCTGAGATTATGACAGACGAAATACACTCGCGCGTCCCGTAAAAGGGTCTCTTGTCTACCGTCGTAAAATGGATGCCATGTCTAGGGGAAAAACATATATGCGCTGCGCGTCATCAATTGAAAAATTCCAGAACACCGCCTGTATGGCGAATGAGAAAATGAACTATACTCGGAAAATTGGTTTCTGGTTTAGGTTACGTCAGTCGCGTGGATGGAAAAAGGATGGCTCTTGATTCACTCCGCTCGCGGCTGGGTGGGATTTTCCTGTTTCCATAAGCGGGTCATTCCACACCAAACCGAAAAAAAACAAAAAAAATTCGGATCTTCCTTGAACTCCGTCATAATGTTTATAGTAACCACAGAAGCATTTTTGTCATTTTATAAACCGATAGTTCAAATAGTTACAAAATGGCTGGTTGTTAAAACTTATAGAGCATTGCATACACTCATTTTAAAGATCTAAAATGGAGCTTTTATTTAGTACGAGACGCAATTCCATTTCTAGAGGACAATGTCTATATTTATGCAAAATAACTTTTGAAGTTTTTTAAACTAAGCCACCTCTTTCGATCTGAAAAACTATCACCAAAAAGAACAATAAACGTTCTTCGAATGTTAAAAATATAACAATGAGGATCAAATGGAATGTAATATTTTTTTAAATATGATACTCAATCACTCCAATCGAGAATGGAGTGAGCGAGTGAAGATATAGGGTAAAGAATCTGCTACTCAAGTGGGAGGAAGAATCTCGCTATACAATATGATTACCGTGTTTGATTCACTATTTTCCGGCCGTGAACCGTAACCTATGGGATAATTCGAATAAGCCCCAATTGAAGCATGAAATCCTAATACACAGTTGCGCTACCTCCATTTCCGAAACGCGTTTACCAGCTCCAGTCAGATTCTGACAAATTGGACTACGCTCATTGATCCAGCGTTATTTATAGAGATAAGCACGCAAACCCCTTCGCAAACTCCCGCTCCTGATTTACATAAAGCCGACATCAGTAAGCACACGGAGAGCTATTTCGGCCAATTGAACTCATTGATTATAAGACTTCCGCGTTAATTGGACTGGCAGGCCCATATCGATGTCAGCGCAGCCCTTTCCGTAAGGATATTAAGACGAACCCTTTTACGTCGCCTACATCGGCGGAGAGTTATGGGTCGCCCTCGACAGCGATAACAACCTGTGTGTCAACGGTCTTCCATTGTTGCGCTATGGTCGATTCAGCCCTTTCATGTCAAGGGAATTCTAAACAATGATTAGTGACCCGCATGGCGGAAAATTCAGACGCCAGAAAGAACTCTGTTCTCGGTGCAGATATGCCGTGATACTAACCGTTCGCGGATTTTTCCTTTTCTTATTGTGCCAAAGATAGGATCGTATGCGAAATTTTAAATCAAACGCAAATCGTTTTCTTATGCAGACAATATGGCATCTATCTTTAAGCAACTGCGAAATAAATGAAATCATTTCATTCTTAAAATTATTTCACATCATCTACGCGGAAAAATGTTTTTTTATTGAAAGTACCACACAGTAATAATACTGATGGTCTCATAAACTCTAGGGTTAGATGTAAGGAGAAAGCCACAACCTTGCTCTTACATAAAGACGTATTACTATTATTATCATTATTATTATTATTATAAAAGTTGATACTCATATTCCTAGAATTATTATACTCGTAAAGTAGAAAGGGACCGTGTGAAAACTCAAAATAACATTAGTTATACTAAGAAAGAGGAAGATGAAGAAATGAAAAGAAGAAAACACTTAAAATTAGTATCGATAGGTTTCCCAATAATTAAATTTGCAATCCCCATCGCTCATTTCCTTGAGATAATATTACTAATAAACACCAATTTTGGAGCCAATACGAAACTCGAAATAGAATTATTTTTGGATGGATTATGTTCTCATGCTCTACCGACATCTAGCTGTAAAAAAACGGAAAAAGGACAACATTTCAGCTGCAATGCATTTCCTCCTTTCCAAACGTTGCCTTTGAATCCCATCTCGAGCACTGAGATTTTCCCACAGGAGCATAATCTCTTTCCGACGCAACCCGTTTTCCATGAAATCCTGCTCCTCCACTTCACGTATTTCAAGACCAATAAATCAACTCTCTTTCACGCCTTCACACTCCCACATCCCCAATAACGCCTCAAATCCTCCCCTTCCCCCGGCCGACCGCTAGAAATCACAGCCGTTCCCACAGTGTCCCCTGAACCACCCCTTTCCCTTCCTTCTCCGGATTCAAGTTTCCTTCACAGGGTTCCTTATCTCCGAAACCCCCGCGCCTGCATCTCACCCGCCAAGGAACTCTGCACACCAATAAGAGACAGACTTCACCAACAGACCCTTCCGCAGAAATCTTTCCTTTGGCCGTTAAAACTCATTCCTTTCCCTCGGGTTAGGGACGTCTCCACGCCCCCTCGATCCCTTGATATACGCAACCCCCATGTCCGCCCCTCTTCAACTCTAACCTCCTCACCCCACTAAGTCCTCTCACTCCCAGGCGTAATGGACAATTGAAAGAGAGGAATGCGAGAGGAGAAGGATAAGGGTTGAGGGGAGGTCGTGATTAAGTGGGTGCGTGTGCATGCGGGACGGGAACTGAGGTAGTCGGGGTGACGAGGCAATGGAAAACTGTGGTCTTAGCGCGCGTAAAGGGATACACGCTGACATCGTCAAGGAACTTATCTCCTCAGGTTTATGAGCGTCAGGGGATGAGACAGACAAAACACAGCGGTTTCAGAACGGGGCGCTCTAAACCTATTCTCACCCTATGGAACGATAACAATCTCCCTCACGTTCAGATGCAATGAGAGCTCCTTCCGCATTTACTTTTTCGAACAGTTGGGGCGAGTTTTAGCAATTGGAAGTTCTGGTTGCAAGGACCTTTTTGAGGCCCCGACAAGATGTTAATCGCCAAAAAAATCACAAAACTTGTGATTTTTTGTCTCTTCTTGGACCCTGTAACTGCAAGACCCTCAGAAAGTGCTTAGTGGACCTATCAGTATATCCGTTGCTGTCCTCGGTACTTTTTACGCTGAACCTTAATTATTATTCGAACTTTAATCGCGCTCAGAACTGCTGTTATTCAGCCTTAATTGCTGTAATCGTCACCATCATCACGATTGAATTAAAGGCTTAAATGTAGCTCGCGACAGGTAGCGATCCCTTTTTCGTTATTCACTCACAGGAGAAAAACCAGTTTTCAAACCTTCGTTTAATTTCACCCATAGCAGAAATATCTGTAGAATTAAGCTTTTTTAATTCATCCGAATTTTCTTCTATTTTATATTTGACGACAATTAATTCTTATTAAATACATTAAATCGTAACCCTAAATTACAGAAACACATGCCCACGAAAAATGTATCATGAAAAAACCTCAATACGAGTAAAATTCAATTATGTAAATTATTTCTATGTATTAAAAAACTTTATCAACCATCGTCAGCCAGTAATTACGAGGGCATTATAACAAACAATCACAATCATCCATGCTCTAACCGGGACTATGGCAAGGGATCTGGTTTAATTAGCTAGCTCGCTTACTCCTACATAGAAGGAAAAATTAAATGCAGAAGGATGCAACTCCGATTCCACAATTATTATAACAATGAACTTTTTGTAAGGAGCGGCTCTAGAGGGTAGCAAACGTGCTGCCGAGTCTCGTTAATACAAAAATCAGTTAGTCCCTCGCATGGATTGTATGTACGTACGTAATTTCGTTACAACGTCTTGACAGCTTCCGCCATCCCAATTGGCTTTTTTTACTCGTCTCTCCAAAGATAATTTTGTTAACATCAGTACTTCTTCCGCGCATCTCGAAAGTTCTCATTGAAGTGGATGCGGAGAGTAGAAAGCAAAACTTTCATTATTTCCTCTCATCATGAACAACATCGAGATCTCACGTGCAATCTCCTTTATCTGTCAGTCGACAGCAGATTCCAAGTCGTGCTCGAGCTCCACCCTACACCTCTTCAGCAAACACGCAGGCGTCCTTCGTCAGCTCACGTGCACCAGATTATAAGGAGAGCAGCGCTTCTCCGCTCAACCCTTGCATCACAATAACGTAAACACGGCATTGAGGTTTTCTTTCTCCCCAGTTGGCTCTCCCAGATAAGGCAATTATACGGACGCAGTCATCCGAGTGACGGTTCCCCTCACAGAGATGAGGTGCTGGACACTCCAACGAGGAGAAGTCATTTAAACGGAGAGAAAAGCGAATTGGAACATTACCGAGGCCAATCGACCAATACTGGGTCATTGATGCGGTCGAACAACGGCGCAAATGGCAGCTCAACAATCGTAAACGAACCCTAGTGTAAAGAGGCTGATGGCAAATGACCGACATTTGGAGACGCTTCATCTCTAATAGATTTCCGCATGTCTGCCTTGTGTTATTTATTCGGCTGACTCAACGGCAAGTCTTCTTCGAATAGGAATAAATGAAAAGACGGCAATCATAGGTGGAAGTCTGCATAAGTTTCATCACTACCACAGAATGATTGAAGAAACAAAGCTTTGATCTATTTTATGGTTGTTACGTCGTAACCCTCATTGCTAAATCATCTATTCCGACTACTTGTTTCCCTTTAAATCATACCTTCTAAGCTCTCTCTTTCGAATTCGTAACTGTAATCAGGGGCGGATTTAATCTACCTATATTTAATTATTTGTGTTTTTTGTGAATTTTTCTTAGAAATAGTAAATATCAATGTAGAATAATATACGAGGTTAGGTGGAAGAGAGGCCCACTAGGGCCTAACCTCGCCATTAAAGGGTCTAATAATAATAATAATAATACCCCCTTCTCTGGACTACTTGTCCACCTTGTCGTGGTGGAAGGGCCTGCGTGGTCCTATGACCTAGAGAGCTTAACTGGCGGGAACTATTTTCCTGGTAGGGTCACCCATGCCAGAATGGTCAATAGGTAGGGGCCAGACGAAAGGTAGTCCAAGTAGCGTCTGTACCTCAGTGAGGTGGCTGCAAAGGCGTCTGTACCCCAGTGGGACGGCTATTATGAGTGATGGTGGTGTCACGTTAAAAGAAAGGTTGAGGAAGGTAAGGGGAAACCAACACGACCACCACAAATTTATCCCTAGCAATTATGATGTGCCAATATAAGAATATTGTAAGTGGNAGTCACTTTTTTTGTCGGCTTAAACAACGAAGGAGCTCATGAGCTTCCTTGGCGGCGCTGAGGTATCGGGTTTGACTTCGAAGGGTTATTTATACAAGTGGTTTTGATGGAATAAAATTAATTCAATAAAGGCATTGTTTTTTATTATTATGATGAAGTAGTTGCTATCGAAATGATGGAGAAATTTTCCAAGACAATGTATTTTACATATATTATTCTTTCTCTAGTTCATACGTTCGATGTGTTGGTTTAATGATCATTCAAAGTAGTGGAATTCTAGCGATGCGACTTATTTTTTCGATGCGATATAAGTCTTGATCGTGGAAATCGACTTTAATTCTGTAGGATTGAATAAAGTTTGTGGAAAAGTTAAACTCTTGTTTAATCCCATTCAAATTTTGAAAGTATCAAAGAATACTTTTGTACGTCAAATTTCAGAAACGAAATAATAATGAAACATACCATCCTAAAATTAAAACATATTAAATTCAATTAAATAATTACCGTACACGAGTACTTCTGTTTACATGCGCTCGTGTACTTGTAGCAAATATTATTTATTTACACTTTAGGATTGCAACAATAGATTGATTGCAACAATTTATTCATTCTTTGTGTAATCAAAATTGTGAAGCGTCTCTTTGTAAAATGCACTTAACGAAAACATTTTTTTCCTAGATCGGAGAAAATTCATCAAAGAAAGTACGTTTTTCAGAATTTATTTCATCATCTATTTTTTTATTTCAATTTTTAAATGGAAATAAATAAATAATCATGGATCATCTTCCTCATATTTTTATATCATAGATAAAACCAACAATAACACCTTGTCCTCTTTTTCTGGGATCACCCGAATGAAACGAAACAACATCACTGATTGCAACCGGGTTGCCATGGCAACCGGTCGGTAACAACGCGTTTCTGTTTCCTTGGTAATAACCATCTCAAACTCGGAGTGATTACTTATCCCTCACATGCAGATGCCAAGGTTTTCTCGCGAGACAAAAACAGCCGCTTTTTTATCCGACTCATCCACTGCAAATGAGCGTGTAATAAATTAGCCAATACCTTCGGGATACGGGCTCCATTAAAGGGAATCCGGACTATTTCTCCCGCGTTTTTTCTTTTCAAAGGTCAAGTTTCGGTCGATGAAAATTACACTGCTGTTTTTTTTCCTTCATTTCATCCTTCGTTGACTCCCGTTTCCTTTTTTTACACAAATTATTTTCCCTTGCGACCAGAGTCTATTTTTACTGGGGCCTGACCTATGAGAATAAAAAAAACGCCGACGCGACGAAAAAACGTGTCTGTGGCTTTTTTATCATACTAAGGTCAGTCTTAATTATAAGGAAAGACTGGATTGACCTCCTGGGTGTTCGGTATGAATGGCATAATTGCTAAATATCTGTTTCAACGGATATGAAAGCAACATTTAATTACATGCAAATCAAGGTACGTGAGATACTTAGTGATTAAATTTGCTAACTTTCATCAACGCTATTGAGACCGCTATATCTTCAAGTGTTATTAAATTTGGCATTGATTTTTTTATTGCGAGTCTCTTTAACTCAATACGAGTAAAATTCAATTATGTAAATTATTTCTATGTATTAAAAAACTTTATCAACCATCGTCAGCCAGTAATTACGAGGGCATTATAACAAACAATCACAATCATCCATGCTCTAACCGGGACTATGGCAAGGGATCTGGTTTAATTAGCTAGCTCGCTTACTCCTACATAGAAGGAAAAATTAAATGCAGAAGGATGCAACTCCGATTCCACAATTATTATAACAATGAACTTTTTGTAAGGAGCGGCTCTAGAGGGTAGCAAACGTGCTGCCGAGTCTCATTAATACAAAAATCAGTTAGTCCCTCGCATGGATTGTATGTACGTACGTAATTTCGTTACAACGTCTTGACAGCTTCCGCCATCCCAATTGGCTTTTTTTACTCGTCTCTCCAAAGATAATTTTGTTAACATCAGTACTTCTTCCGCGCATCTCGAAAGTTCTCATTGAAGTGGATGCGGAGAGTAGAAAGCAAAACTTTCATTATTTCCTCTCATCATGAACAACATCGAGATCTCACGTGCAATCTCCTTTATCTGTCAGTCGACAGCAGATTCCAAGTCGTGCTCGAGCTCCACCCTACACCTCTTCAGCAAACACGCAGGCGTCCTTCGTCAGCTCACGTGCACCAGATTATAAGGAGAGCAGCGCTTCTCCGCTCAACCCTTGCATCACAATAACGTAAACACGGCATTGAGGTTTTCTTTCTCCCCAGTTGGCTCTCCCAGATAAGGCAATTATACGGACGCAGTCATCCGAGTGACGGTTCCCCTCACAGAGATGAGGTGCTGGACACTCCAACGAGGAGAAGTCATTTAAACGGAGAGAAAAGCGAATTGGAACATTACCGAGGCCAATCGACCAATACTGGGTCATTGATGCGGTCGAACAACGGCGCAAATGGCAGCTCAACAATCGTAAACGAACCCTAGTGTAAAGAGGCTGATGGAAAATGACCGACATTTGGAGACGCTTCATCTCTAATAGATTTCCGCATGTCTGCCTTGTGTTATTTATTCGGCTGACTCAACGGCAAGTCTTCTTCGAATAGGAATAAATGAAAAGACGGCAATCATAGGTGGAAGTCTGCATAAGTTTCATCACTACCACAGAATGATTGAAGAAACAAAGCTTTGATCTATTTTATGGTTGTTACGTCGTAACCCTCATTGCTAAATCATCTATTCCGACTACTTGTTTCCCTTTAAATCATACCTTATAAGCTTTCTCTTTCGAATTCGTAACTGTAATCAGGGGCGGATTTAATCTACCTATATTTAATTATTTGTATTTTTTTGTGAATTTTTCTTAGAAATAGTAAACATCAATGTAGAATAATATACGAGGTTAGGTGGAAGAGAGGGCCACTAGGGCCTAACCTCGCCATTAAAGGGTCTAATAATAATAGTAATAATTTTCTTCCTGAGAGACGGAAAGATTACGTAGATGAAGCCTCCATAAGGAATCATTAGTAAAGGTTAGATTTTAACAATACAGAAATATACGTGCCATAGAAATTTTAGTTGCTTCATTACGGAAAGAAGAAACGAACGCATTTTGAATTACGATACATAAGCCCGTTATTGTAATGTATACTTAAGATGGATACAAATACATACAAATGCTCACTATAGGGCCTGGTATTATTATCGTTTGTCAGAGTTAAAAGACGACCATAATTAATCTCCTATATACATGATAGATTAGCATGGACATCAAGTATAATCTTCAATTTAACTCTAACAACATTATGATACCCTAAGGTGAACATTAGTTAAAGTCCATCTTCAGCATGTATTAAAATAACGGACCATAGTACTTTTGTATACTACAGGGAATGATGGAAATACTTAACATTGTTTACGGACAAAAATTTCAATTTACTCTATCAACGTATCATTTAGACTTACTCAACAAATATAGAACTCTTTCTTGAAACAGAAACCATAACGCATAATAATTGATGACGCGCAGCGCACATATGTTTTCCCCCTAGACATGGCATTCATGTAGTGTGTTTGTACGTTATTAAGAATTGATAATCACTGTCTTATGGAGCCCCCGCATTACGAGGCCCTCAGCGCCTATTCCGCCAAATAAATAATCCACCCTTGACTGTAATATGAGTGGGGAAGGGTTAAATGGAAGAAGGAACTATTTAGGTTCAACCTCGTTAGAATAAAGACGGTATATTGTTATTGTTTTTACCCTCACGTCGATTTATTCAAGCACAAGTCTTCGGTGCGCTTTCCTTCTCTGCGATATGAACTTTCCTATTCTTTTTCTCAATTATATTACTCAATGGAAACATTGGTGAAACGAGCAACTAAAATTACAGAATCCGAGGATAATGACCAGCAGGCTCCTTCCATATTCCGCATCACATATTTTCGTTATCCTTCGGCTTTGTCATCCAAATCCAAGCGAGCACTAAATGAATGCGAGCCGGGAGACCTTTCCGCTTCGATGACATCCAATTCATTCGCTCCAAGCGCCGCGTTCATTGACTTAGAGTGACGCAGATGCGTTAGAATCCCGTCTCATCCGCCGGAGGAGGGATGTATTTCAACAGTTTAATCGGAGGAATTAAAACGGCGGAGACAGACGAGGAGATGGCAGATATAGAAAGGGTGAGTAGGTCGCGTATACAGGTCGACGGGGGCGAATTCGAGCGTGGGAAGTGGGAATCGAAAACACATCGGAAAATATGCGATCGGAAGGAGATCGTGGGAAAGGCAGGGTCGCGGAATTGACCGGGCGGTCGGCTTCTCAAAGACCGGCAGACATTAACCCTTCCGACATAACACAGCTCTCTTCCGATCTCGCCTACGGCGGAGTCCAGGGAAAGGTCGATGGAAAAGCCGTCACTGCGACGGCAAAGGAAAGTATGCGCGGAAGGGCGACGGTGACGTAGAATAGCAGGGGGATTTGAAAAAGAAGCTACCCTCGCTCTTCTTGAAGGTATCGGTTGGATTATTAATATACAATTGAATTAATACTCGGCAAAGGGCCTCAAAATGGGAAAGCGATACTTCGCATCTTTGCAATTCCACAGAAAAAGGAACCGAAGATGAGTATCCCTAGGGTTGCAAATATGAAAAACCCTGGTTCCCCATGTATACATCTGTAGATTTGCTAGGATGCTGGATCCTTTATCAACTCCGTAGAAAGAAGAAGACAAGGTAGAGGTAAAAATGACAATTACATACGCTGGTAGGAGGTAGAGAAAGAAATAATGAAAGAAAACTTTGTAATTTCCGATTGATTATAGTAGAATACATAGTAGTATACTATACTATAGTAGAAGAAACGATTGATTATAGTAGAGAAAGCTCTGCGACCGGTACTAATAAGGCAACGATTTGCGGAAAATATGGGAGAAGAGGGAGGGGAAAACTAATACGAGAGTTACTTTCACCTTTGGCAACGTAATTTATCACCAAAGTGGCTTATTTGGTCTCATTTAATCAGCGGTTCCATTCAAATGAACCCAAAAATGGAATTGATTGAAAAACAGTTTTCAAAATGTTTAAAAAGTTCTTCCCAAGAAAACCCACCAGCTGCAGTAAAGAAATAGCCAAGCAATATCCGTCGGCTACCAATGATACACTACGGAGAATAACTATGAATTTACTGTCATATATCAATTACCACAGTCATTTCATAGGCCATTCCAATTCTATTTTTCACGGCAGCAACGCATACACCAAGTCTTCCAATGCGAGAAGTGGAACTGCGAGCGAAGAGTGCCCTCGACCAAAATGATTGGCTTGGTCACGGTAGGGTAAGCACACAAGGGTACTGGAGGCCATTAGGGTTCGAAGGACGCTTGCGTTGATTACATTCAGCGAAATAAATACAGCGAAGGATCGGATTTGATGATTAAAAAGAGAAATGCAAACTCCCAAGTATCAACTATCACAACAAAGCTAACAATCAACTACGCAGTTACTTAGCAGTTTCATAGATTGATGACAATGAAGCCGCTAGTCCTGAGGCAAGCTAAAATCAGTTAAATTTTTCAAAATTCACTTTATACGTGATACTTAAAAGTTTTATGCCTCTCTATTTCACGAGGTCTATAATGTAGAAGAGTCCCTGCTACTTACAATACAAATTATAATACTATAACTACAAGGATCATTCTCAACTCTGAAACAAGTGGAATGAAATGGGAAAGAAGGATGTATCTGAAAATGATTCAGCTATCCCAAAGATATCACTCGGTCGAATCTTACTGTTTGCCCAACTTAAAGTGCAAATTTGATCAAAGATTAAATAAAATTGGAAATAAATAAATATCTAATGAAAAGGCAGCAGTAGCAGTTAAACGGGATGAATGTAAATTTTTCTTTGCCTCCTTGTTGATTAAGAGAAATTGAGTGAGTTTCAATTTCTTAAATTGTGATCTGCATAAAATGATACGATATTCTTCGGATTTTCTCATATTTCTCAGGGTCTAATAGATTGCTTCTGATCACATAATCTCAGTCCGTTAAATACAGTAACACAAATTAAATATTAATTGTTTTAATATTGTCCGAGAATGGTACTGCAGACATCCAACACCCATGAAAACTATTTTTGAAGGCTGTAATTTACGCATGCAATATGAAATAACAATTGAAGTATAAATATAGTTTATTATCTAATGGTTTTAAGACCGAATGCCAGAAAAATCTTCCGTATTGACTAAAGGAGGTAATACCCTCTCAACCAATTTCATTCGACAGCGTCGCATGAATACATTGTATTGGAATGAGAAAAGAGGAAACACAATGGAATATTCCTTGGAATAAAAAAGATCGTAAATGAGAAAGCAGCACTGTCGGAGCGTGGAGGAGAAAATAGCCGAAGATGAAACGCGTAACATAAAGGAATAAAAAGAGTTCCAAAAAACGAATCCAAAATAAAAGAAGGGAAGACCGCGGCAGAGAATGGCGTCGGAGGCCATGGTAAAGAAGCGAAACGGACGAAAACAGAGAAATGGGTTGGAGAGGGGAAGGAACGGAAATGATAAATAATTTCAGGAGGAAGGAAAAATATGGAAAGCGGAAATACATAAGTGTGAGAAAGTGTGAATGATTACCAGAAAATGTTTACGAAAAGTATATATAGTATACTGTTAGCCAAAAAATTAACGTAAACGTACTTAAACTTAAACAATGCCGTTGAATATTTATCCTAAAATAATACAGTGGTTAGGTGGGGAACCTGCCACCTTTTCGTCGATTCTTCAAACAAATACACTTTAAAAAATTCATTTTCCCAGCCTTTTGATATAGTTAAGTGAAATTCGATGAATATTACTCTGGGGTTTATTATTCCAGGATTTTCCACAAATATTTCGCTCAGAACCAATTTCTCAAGGGCCTCAAACAAATATTTGTACGCTTAAAATGTATCTTTATTGGTAATGCTTTCTTATGATAATATTAAATTACCTCACATTGCATCGCAAACTGGAGGAGTTAAAGAGATTATTGGTTAAAATCCTTAAGTTCAGCCCCCCAGGTAAAAATTCTGGGTACGCCCCTGTTCTAAGTTAACGATTAAAGTCGTTTTCCCTCATGATTTTAAACTATTTGAATGTAGACCTATAATGTGCGGTCTGATGGTTTTCTTACGCAGAAAAATGTTGAGACATATTAATTCCTCCTTCTAATTGAATAACCCCTCCTGGGTTAGGAGTAAAACATTTAGGAACGCTCTCTACCTATTTTTCATAAAGAGAATTCTAAAGATTTAAGGCGTTTTCAATCCCAGGGAATCTCAATTCACCCATTCGTTCCACGTCAACCGCACATTAAATGAAACATTAAAGATGGTAGGAAACATTGTCATTTACTTTCACCGCAAAAATAACGTAATAGGCGCAACATACAAAATACTAAGGGTGATGAGGTGGATGGAACACTAGCTCCAGAGATGTGGACATATGAAGAAATATCGGAAGCTTAGAAAAAACAAGGGGGAAGAATGGAGACCAGCGATAGGGAAGAAAGAAGAAAAGGGAGATAGAAGAGGGGAGAGCATTTTAAAATCGGCAGGAGGAAAAGTCTTCCTTTTTTCCTCAGTGCGTGCAAGAAGAGGCCGAGAGTACAAAAACGATGAGGGGAAATAAAGTCGGGCAAGCCCAGCTGTCTCAACAAGTGTCCCAATGTAAGAGAGAGGGGGGAGAGAATGCAGAGAATGAGGCGGAGATGAAATGAAAGGATAATCGATACAGAAGAGAGAGAGAGGGGAAGAGAAGTGATTGGCAGCCATAGATTTCCAATGATAAGCAGAGAAGAGATGAAGATTACAGAAATTAGTTTGGAATTGGGAGGAGCTGACCCTTCGCTATGCGGAATGAAATGCGAAGTAAGTGCTACTTTAGATATAATAAGAGATAAAAAGGATTTCGGCATGAAAAAAGGATCCGAGGAAAGAAAGTTTCCAGTTTCGTTGATTAGAGGAACTAGAACAGGAGCAAGATTGAATAACCGAGGTCGAAAAGAGAATAACTGTATGATCAAAAAGCATGGAAATAAATCCTTTAAATTAACAGAATCGCCTATTCCTATTTTCCTTACTTTATTGTTTACGCTTCACATAATATACGCATTAGGGGGAGATGTAATTAACCAGAGAGAGAGAGTAAATCAATGGATATAATCCTAAATTTCTGTAAGAGATAAGTAGTAGTATTCTTAGAAGTGCTTCTGCTGAGGTAATTCCGAGCATGAGGTCTCTCCGGGAATCGAACCCGGGACCGCTTTTACCGAACTCGAACGCTTCGGCCACTTGGCTATCCGGGAACCCAACAGAAATTTCCGTGTTGATAGTGTATTGTATTTAAATTGAATAAATAGACTCTTTGGTATCAAACACAAATTTCTCAACGTAGGAAACGGGTAAGGGTGATCTAGCGCAAGTTGGTGCGCACCCAGGAAAAATCCCAAGGAAGAATGGACTTGAAAAATGTCTGACGGGACCGGGAATCGAACCAGGGTCTCCCAATTGTCGGTCGGCGTTTTGCCCGGATAGCACCGGGGTTCGATTCCCGGTACCGTCAGATTTTTTTCAAGTCCATTCTATAAATTTCTCAATTGTATCAATCGCATTCTTTGAGTTCATAAAGAATTCAAGTGCTAACATATTTAAGCAATACTATTTCCTTTTCATTACTGTGTAACAATAATAATCTTGGATTTTCTGATTTTTTTGAGGCAATTACAATAAATATAGAGAAATTTATGGCTTTTGCCTCTCAAGAAATTTGTTACTTTTAGCTTTCTGAGATTCATTCGAGGTTCAAAAATAAGAATAAATTACAATTCACTGTAAGGAATAACAAGTGTGAAAAATAGCGACACGACTGGGACTCGAACCCAGGTCTCCCACTTTCCCAAAATTCACTGTAACTTTGAGAAAAAGATCCGCAAAATACGTACCAAGCAAACGTTGACTGGTTTTTTACGACAAGTATCAGCCGACAAACACGTGCTATTCCCTAATGATACGGGTTGGACACTACTTCTTCGAGATTTTGCTCGGAGAAAGTCTTACAAGTTTTTCGCAGAATGGCGAGGGAGCGGCAATGTCCAGTCAGAGAAGGGAATGAGAGTTCCACGAGTGGCGATAAGTGCGGGCGAGGGATAGGCTGAGGGAGACGGAATACTAATGGAAAGACATGGAAAAAATGAAGAAGTGCGTATTCAAAAAAGGCGGAAGGAGTTGTTAACTCGCACGCCGACTGAATGTATGAAAAAAATGCGTGTTTGATATTCAGAAGGACGCTCAAGGAGGTATTCTTTCTCCACCCCAATACGGCTTAACTTATTTGCATATCTGCGCACGCGCTATGTATACCGCTACTCGGAATTCTCGCAGCAATATGCACCTCTCACGTGCTGATGTTAATTAGGCCTAAACTCGGAGAAACCGTGTGACAATTACAATAGGAAAAAGCAGAGTATTTATTTTAGGGAAATTTAACACCTTATAAAAACGTGTTTTAATATTAATAATTTATTAATAATAATAATAAATTTATTCGTCCAAAGAGATATATAGTATCTATAGGACAAGTCATTGCATTAATTACATTACAGTTAATTAACAATTAGTTAATTACTAATTACGAACGGATTACCAATCTGCATTACATTTCCAATTGTGTACATCATAACAATAGTTTCATCAAAATATATACACATAGAATACATACATTACCGTGGTTACAACAATATACATATATATAAATACAGATAGATACACAGTCACATATTACTTTCCTTAAAGAATTCTTCCACACCATAAAATGACTTGCAAAGCAAGTATTTTTTCAATCTCTTATGGAAAAGAACATCTTTAAAATCTTTCAATTCACCTGGCAGCATATTGTATATTTTTAATGCCCTTATCTCAAAGCTCCTACCAGTCAATCCCAGTCTATGTGAAAGGATCCCCAAAATAAACCTCCCTCTTGCACAGTGTTCATGAATATATTTTTGTTTTTATACCTTACTATGTTCACAGGAATATGAGTGGCACAAGCATGGATATATGCAGAAGGCAATGCCAAGATACCCTGTAATTAATACAATTAATTCAATTGTTGTTAAGAGCATATTTTATAACCAAGGGACTTTATTTACAGTTATGCGTTGAATTGTTTATTCGATGAACCGTGAAGTTTTATCGACGATTATCAAAATTCCATAGATGGTTTCTACGTATACATCCACACAAACAAACCTTATTGCGAAATACATACATAAAAACAAACCTTATTGCCCTTATTGTCGAAATTGGGACTAGAGAGGCTCATCTTCCATTTAAATCTTGCCCCTTAAATGGTGATAAATATATTTCCATTAAATATTGTCAATGTTTGCATGTCAGCGCAGCGATTGACCACCAAAAAAACACGTATTCGTTAACAACGACATCAAATGCAGCCAGCGAAAAGTGAATACTAACCCTCAGTCGTTATGATACAAAGGTAAATAATAATAAAAAATCACCTCCTTATAAACTTCGCTGAATGTCTCTTCGTACAACGGAAACTATTTTCTGAGAAACATTTTATAGCTGCCTTCACAACAATACCGCTCTTCCCTACTCCAGAGCGGAATACAAATAACTGCACTACGTCATCCAATCTTTTTGTATCAATAGCTTTTCCAATGGTCTCCGCTTCTATGGGTGCATCTGCATTCCTTTTTACGCTGCCTGCAGATGCAGTAAACATTCGTCAATGAATCATCTCCTCTCTTCCCAACTACAATACATCTCGAGCTGTCTCCACTTCCCACATTTCCATCGACAACTTCTCATTCCACAGTCCGTAGGCCTTTTCCTCCTTTATGACTGCTCGTTCAGTACATTCTTCAGTTTTTTTTAAATTCTTTTCATATATTTTCTCTTCTCAAACGTTCATTCTTCCTAATTCAAATGAGGAACAAATTATTTTACGAGTTACCGAATGATGCTTTTCGTCAGTCTTTTATCTTCGGTATAATCTGTCACATCGAAATTCGAAAGATGGATAAGTTGATGCAGTTCATGTTTGGACCGAGAAAATTTCCCCCTAATTACTTTCAGGGGCGCATCAAGAATTTTCGATCGGGCGGCTGCACTAAGGAATTTAATCAATAATCTCCCATTCGTTATAATGCGAATTTAGGGAATGATCTGATTGATTCTCATCATGGAAAATTATCGCCAACAGCGAAATGCTTTAAGCGACCAAATGTTTATTGATAAGACCGTGGAGAATTTTTTTACCAGAAGAATTACTTAAACAAACTATGGGGGGAGGGGGCGGCTTAAGACTGTAAGGTAACTCCCTGGGTTTGCCCCTGATTTACGTTTATAAATGTGTACAAACCTTTGTAAACGTTAGGACGGAATCTAGAAAGTTTAGGGATCGAGTAAATGGAATCTCTCGTTTTTTTCAACTCACTATTCCCTTTGATATTACTCTGCCTTCCATATGTAGTTCCAGATGTAGTTTTCGTATTCCTATTTCTTTCCTTCGATGCTATCGAGTGAAATTTTTCTAAAGGAATACAGAAATACAATCATTATAAGAGCATCGAATAATCGAAGTTTCAAATCTTAAACGCTTGCCGAAATGACTTTCAGCGACATTTTTTGATTTGAAATAGATATATCTCCATTCAATACAGGACGTTCTGCGTTAATCCTCATTTCTAATTACAAATCTTCGCTCCTAAAAATGCAACGGAAAGCCGCCACACTATCAAGAATGAGCTAAAGGCGCTTGAAGATCATTCATTCATCCAGTATGGTATAAAATGCTAGCGTAAGATTGATCACAGCGAACGTGATGTTTTTCGATTCCGCTGTCGTTCTCGAGATTAGCCATTTCTGAACACGCCCATTAATTACCTGCGCCCCGAGGCATTCGAACCATTACTCTCACCCGCACTGCATGTAGCAGAGAGCAATTTATAAGGGATGAGGACTGCATTTATCAAAGACGCTCTCTATCTGCCCTTATCTGCATCTTCGAGTCCTTCCAAACCATTCCACTTCCATCTTCCGTCATTCATTCTCCTATTCTCTTGTTCCACGAACTTTTTTCTTGTGTGTTTTTCTCCATCTTGATGCTAATACATTAATGCATTCTTGATTTTACCGCTCTCATGTCCACTAATTTAAATTTTATTTAACAGTAACGGTAGCAAAAAATAAGAAGTCACCCAAAGGATGTCCTAATTATACACGTTGTAATGGATTAATTGAAGATTCTACACGCGATAGACATTGATCTCTGATGTTCTAATAAATAGTATCAAAATTGTTTGGAAAATATTAAAACTTACACTCTCGAAGTAAATTCAGAGAAAATACGTTTCTAAACCGTTTTGGCTCGCATACATACATACAAACGACTTTATTTTTCCGGCGCAATAAGGACTAATTAGTCCCGTTTTACAATTAACCCGTTAATAATAAAAAAATCAAATTAATTAGAATTAAAGCACTGATGCATAATGGAAACGTGACACAAAAAGAAGCATAGCGAAATAGAACCCAGTTGAGTCCAAAGTATGTGGTTGAATCCATAGTGAATAGTTCATAGTGAACCAGAGTCTGACCTGGTCCGAACACGCGCCCATGCGGGCCTCTTTAGCCGAGCTCAAGGTATGCACTTCTTCTAAACCCTTAATGGGGTACAAAATGGATCACTAAATACAGATAGCGGGAAGTTCAAAAGTTAGAGCTGGATGTATTGTCCAAACTTCTCACCAAAAAAATCTGAGAGCAAAGTCGTAAGACAGATCAAGATATAAATCCATAAATAAATAATAATGTAACACAAAATTCTAGGTGAGCGAAATCATTCACAGTGGAGGAGAGAGCAGTTTGGACCTCCACGATTCCAATTTCCTACGTAAATCAATCAAACGATAGCAGACAAGATAAAATAATTCCGCCATCCAAAAATAATCCAGACAAGTGTTTCAATCATTCTCGCCCGAAGAGAAAATTATTACCATTACCAACCCGACTCTCCCTCCCATAACATCATCCGAAGCCATGCATAAGAAAAATAAAAACTTGCGTCGATGTAAAGAAAGACGGCACAGTAGCACATCATCATCCTATTTTCTAGCTTAGAGCTTTTTCTAGTCTGTCAGTAGGCGGGTGTTCTGATTGCTGCGGACGATGGCGATTTTTTTGCTCGTCCATTCCCAAGTGCTCTCTTCCTGGTGTTTTTCCTTCGATACCAACGCACCATCATAAATCTAATTAAAGTGCGATTGCGAGGCAAGAAATGGAGGACATGTGGCCTCCGAACGCGTATTCATTACGTATAATTCAACCATCGTTTTCTTCGGCAGATGGGGCAAAATAACAAGTCTCTAAGATACATGAAAAAGTGCAAGAAACCATTCAAAGTTTGCAAAATAATTTTCTAAGCTACTAACAGCTACTCACTCTTTTGAGAGGAAAATTCTCGAGAAGAAACCAGCATCAGGGTCATTAGCCAACCGTTAACGCACAATATTCATCGTTCCAAACAAATTTTCGTTATACCCGAAATCAAGCGTTGCCTCGAGACCGGAAGCAGAAGATTCAGAATCGCAATCGCGAGGAAGATGTCGGCTGAGCCACGACAAAAGTGGAGTAAAAAAGAGAAGTTGCGCCTTGATTTATTTCCACCGCATATAATTTCTCCTTCGGGAAAAAAAGAGAAATATTTTCATGGATTATTTTTCATTATAACCGCGCCCCAGCATTTTTTGCCGATTTTCATCGTCTTTTACCCTTATAAGGCCTTGGCAAGGGCGCGAATCCTTGAAAGTTTCATTAGACAGCAAAAGTTGAACTAATGTGAAATAATTTCTTTCGAAAATAAACAAGTATACTCAGCTGGGGCGAATCGGTGAAAACAAACTGAAAGCAAAAACACTCAACCACATAACGCATCGTATTTGCTGTGACCTTTATAAGTTTAGGAACTTAACTGTTTTCATGGAAAAGTTTTTGAAACGAATACATGGTTAACAGTGACCAACACAAAAGATCGTAGGCTTTCAGTTGATACGCTGTTTTTACTAGAGAGTACTAAATGTAATCTATACTATTCATGGTCGTGTAGAGGGAGAAGCAGACTACGTAAAACGTTTCTAAAATCTGTTTGTTTGTTTCTATCTTTTCCTTCACTTTCTAGTTCGAAGACTACATCATGACCTGAGTGATGTCCAAGTACAGACGGCCATCGGGAGCTGTTTGATTAGTCACTAACAAAAGTGTTGAAAATCGAATCTAAAATTATATTTTAGCGTACGTTATCCATTTTTTTGCCTCGATTACACCGTATAAAAGTTTAAAAGAACTCTATCTTTATACAAATGGTTTCGAACGTCGTTTACAGCTTTTACCCTTGAAGTTCATTTGCATAAGAAACCAGTCATTAGCGCAGAATGCCACGCCTATAAGGAAAAATATGGATACTCCATAAACCTCTCAGCTTCCTCAAGGTTCAGAAGGATCGTCTTCGCTAAGACCGCTATAAAATACCCATTTACCGATATTTCAACGTCCGAAAAGCCATGTAAATCTTTCAGCCAAAGCATCTGCGTAGGAGAAATGTAGCGATTGTAATTAATCTCAATAAATCCACGCATAAAAACTTCAATTTAAATTACATTAGTCCTTGTTTATGGATTGAAGAAAATGTAGGTTATGAAAAGGTATTAGTCTAACCTGAAATGATCGTTTGCTTATGCTTTGCATCGTCGGAACCAATATTAGGGTTTAGTTAAAAATGGTTAATGTAAGAAACGAAACTAAAATTTACTGATATTATGGGCTAGGATAATTTAGTGTAAATAGCGGCAATTTTTACCGATTTACGTCAACGGAAGTCAAAATAAATCAAATTACGCCATAATCAACCACAATTGCCGTCACCGGCTCCGAGAAGACTTCCATCCGTAATTTTGACATTAATAATCGTGGTTTGATGGATTAAAACACCATTTCCTTCTAGTTCCACAAAATCGCAAAGGAATTGATGAAGATTTAATGAGCAATTTTGAGTTATTTCGTTATACATATTCAAAATTACTGCAATTCTAACCTTCGGAATGTTAGAATTACCGTAATTCAAACCTACGGAATGAAAGAATAGAAAATGACGTCCAGAAATTGTTTTTTTAAGGTATTCATCATCTTTCCATATACAGCCTAAAATTTTTGTATGAAAAAGGACGTGATAGCTAAATTTATTTTTATAATTTAACATCCTATACAAAGGAACGGGTATATACACTAAACGCAATTTACAAATTGCCTTCACTTTTGTAAATCAATGAATTCAATCCTCTTCATATTCAATTTTCATGGAAATGACTTATTCCTATGGGATCTAACAACTCTGCTATGTGGATAAACTACCAGTCATAACATTTATCTTAAGTTTGCACTATCCACAAGAATATGCATAGTTCCCTTTCTCTCCTTCTAACGAATCCACGAGCAGCGATTCCCTCTCAAATCATTGAGTTGGCAGATGTGGCTTAAAAAGAGGTCCTGAATCATGTGCTTGCATAATGAGGGCTGTTTATCGCCGAGTGAAAAGAGGATGAGCAGTGGAAGTCCAAACAAAGCAATCATTCCATCAAAAGAGAAAATTTTCCGGGCTAATTCAATTAGAAGTAGCAAACAATTGTGATGAAGAAATAGAAATAAACTTAAGTAGATCAGAAATACTATAGAAAATGTATCTACGTCTATAAATATAAATCA
The DNA here is from genome assembly GCA_000376725.2 of Ladona fulva. Taxonomy (NCBI): domain Eukaryota; kingdom Metazoa; phylum Arthropoda; class Insecta; order Odonata; family Libellulidae; genus Ladona; species Ladona fulva. The sequence continues at coordinate 1,429,470 of KZ308157.1, forward strand.
CAATAATCAGAAAAACATCTATGTTCATTCTAAAGTAGATACAGAAAGCGTTCAAATGGAGAGAAATTACTTTTTTGTAAAGGAGGAAATGAATTATTATCATCTGAAATATTGATTCTAATAAAGGAATAATTAATTCTTAGCCAGATTTCATTAAATCGTAGTTTAGAGATAAGATTGGTGAAATCTTCTAAACTTCCAGGGATACAACACTGAAAGTAAAATATCCACATTTTCGGCATCAATCTTCCACATTTGGAGTTGCTCTCCAATATGAGAGAGGAATGAGACCACAACTTTTACATCTTACCACAACACTACTAAACAAATAAAAGTTATGTTTTTATTCATTCCTCATGATACTAATTTTTTTTAAGCGAAAACTCGCAGAAAAACGCTAATCATAACACACATAGTAAAATAGCTAGTAATAAATTTAGAGATATTAAATCACAGTACTCGATAAATATTTTTCGCATAATATCTACTATTTAGTTTATGATATGATGTTCACATCTTTAGATGAAACTAAGCATTGGAAAGATTTTTTCAAATTAATCAAGGGCATTTCTGTGTTACTAAGCGATTCGTTAGGCTACCGATTTTATTTTCATTTATCTTATGGACTTATTAGATTGAAGTTCAGTTCCCTCTAGTTATTTCTGAAACGCGAGTAAATATTTACCAAGAATGAAAATGCGCCACTTCATCCATGTGCCGACTCTTCCATCAGAACAAATACTGGCATCGAATATTTTCATAATTCATTCTCTCAATCAAGTCCATCCGAGAAGGTGACCCTCGCCAATTAATTCTGAGGATGCTCTGAATCCAATGTTTGGCTTTCCAGTGGAACTCATTGGGGTTAATAAAAAGACCAGCTTTCCACCATCTGTATTGAATTAATTGGAAAGTTAATATCCTCCTCACTTTAGCTTTCCTTCTTCCTTCGGTGTATTTAGCAATTAAAGTATTATTCATTTGGAGCACTCTTTATAAGAATACCTTATAGGTTCTGAAATGGCTAAAATCTATAAAATATTTAGCCTATCAATTAACTTCTGTCTGGAATTGTTATAAATTTCACAACAACTGATGATCTCAGATCTCAGATTTGGTTATTAATTTTTTATTGATTATTTAATAATTATTTTATCAATCATTTTATTAATAATTTTATTATTATTAATTATACTTTACACTTTATTAACAATTTTATTAAGTTGGCGCTTTGATTAAATAATCTATGTGAAACTGCAATAAAGGAATAATCCTCTATGGAATTATATAATCAAGCTCTACCGCAGTGAGATTAAGACAGTAACCCACATAAAGCCGAGTAAAAAGTAAGTATTACGTACATTTTTATTGTATAATATATATTATAATAATTTCTCAATATCAAAATGAGTTGCACGTAACCTTGCATTGATTACATAAAATGTACGTAAGAATTACAATTTCCCGAAGGTGAAAATTATTTTACGTCAATTCCTTACAATAATCGAGCATTAACTCGTCGTAGTTGAGAATCATCATGGACACGTAAATTATCTTTGTTTAAATCAGTTTCTCTCCTCGGATATGAAACTAACCTTAAATCCGTTTTAACTTAAACAGAAAGAATGAAAGACGTTTCGGTTGAACATCGCCCTCGAAATCCTAGACGCACGCCTAATTATCCTTTTCCCAATCTTTCACACTTTGATATGAGACCCGTCTCCGTTGTCCTTCACGCTGCGTCTCTTTCAAGGGGTTGTACGATGGAAGGATTGCCCACTGCCACTTAGTTCCGATTCGGTTCCCTTCCTTTGAACGGAGGGGCGGCAACGAATTCTTCTCTGTGACGCCGCCTTTCTTCAACTATTATAACCTAGAAGAAGCCGCTCTTTCCTATCAACAACATTTTCTTACGACATTTCTTGGGGAGCAGCATTGCCTAAGCTTTAACGTTAGACATAAGTTTTCGTCAATGAACCTAAAGATTTAATCCATGATTACGAATTATTAAGTTGTTTCATGTTGTAACTAATTTCGTTAATAGTACTTAACCCTCAACGCATAGCGATTAGAAACCCACACTTGTACGTCGAGATGTTAGTATGATATGAGAAATTTTATCAGCGATGTCGATCAGCTGAGAATATGGTTGAAAGAATAAAAACTTAGCCCCTAGAATCATCGAAAAAGAAATATGAACTATTAGGAATCCTTTCGATTTTCTTCTTTAATATCTCATACTTACTTTTCCAAATGCTTTGCTTTTCCAGAAAACAGTGTTGTACACATTGTAGGATAAGATTTCCTAGGTTCATAATAAACATAATTTTGAACATGCTGTACATATTTAAGTGACATTTTCTACCATTGCAAGATTCTCTCTGTTTTTGCCCATTTTCTCAGAAATGCAATTTTCAGCTGATTGTATGGTTGTGTTAAACTTGCGTCCCGAATACACGAAAAGTAAACCTCTAATATGCATATGTACAAAAATTGCCAACCAAGTGGTTGTGCTTCCAATAATGACCATGCTAGGAACTTGAAAGGAAATCTGTGAGCAATACTCCTTTAGAAAGACCCCATCAACCCGTTCTAACGTTCTGTCCGACCGCTTACGCTGATTAAAAAGCACAGTTGTCAACCCGCCTTCTAATATTATTCTTCCAAAACTTCACTACTTTTCCACGTAAGTATGTAAATTCATTATCCTGATGATGTTACGATGGAACGAATCTGGGCGAGCGTAATTATAAAATATTTTGTGGAGCGCACCAAGTGTTTCTTCTTTACAGAGTCGAATATGTTAATTTGTCCTCTAGATAATTCTTCATATCTTCATAACTTTCAAAACGCTACATCTCTTGGTAAGGTTGCTAGTTCCTCTCCGTTCAAATCAATAGTTTTGAGATATTTTGCTCGTTTCATTGAGCCGGTCGCAAATACCACTGACGTCAGTGCCATCTTTCGAGCTTCTCCCCGAACTCCGAATCATTCTTCCCTCCCTTCTTCCACTAAATCTTCCTCTTTCGCTGGCGCATACGCCCCCGCCCAATCCTTGAACTTCTCTTCCAGCCGACACAATGAAGAATAACGCAGTCGTGGAAACATACAGAGAACCTATTAAAGCGTACACAGCATTGGAAGATTCGAACGCACCAAAGGGTTGAAGGTCCCGAAGACAGGGGAGGTCGCAGCGTACGAGGAATCGAAGGCGGGCGTAGATCTCTTCAACGGATTCATCCGCGCGCAAACTCCATTCTCTCCTATGAGATCGGGAGAATGGAAGGAGGAGCAGAGGGGGAAAACAGCAGGTTCGAAGGCTGCGGAAGGGGAGGTGCTTATGCGTGGGCGAACGAGAGCTGAGGAAGAGAATGAGAGGGATCGAAAGTCCTATGCGTGCTCCTGGCCTTGGGCTCGATTTGTTTCGTTTGTTGAAATATCGCTCCGTAAACATATAGAGCCGGATTCTTCAATGAACGATTTGAATAATCTCGGGATGGAAAGGGGTCAATTTGATTTATCTCTACCTTGGTGGTCGGAGATCGTGACTTATTTCCGATTCTATGGGTTCTTGACTTGTGGTGGGACGGACAGCGGAATTAGGAATGGTTTTGATGAGAGGGAATCCATCGGGAAACAAGCACGAAGCCGAAAGAGCAGTTAAAGCCAATTTCACTATTATACTTGGTAAATTTGTTTAGTAAGTACATATTTTTGTCGGCCTTGACAGACACTGTTATAAAATGACTGCCCCTTTTGTGGATTTAAGAATAGATTTTTCTTAATAAGCCGTAAATTACATCCGGATCTTTAAAATCCATTGGAAATCTTCGACGATATCGTCTGATCTAATACATCAAATAGAGCTTTTAAGAAGATAATCAGTTATTATCAATATAACTACGAGAGACCATTATTCCTATAGCTGAGCTCTCCTACTGGCTTAGATTTGTAAATCAACAAAGTAGTTTTTTCCTGCACTTTTTCAAGCTATCTCTTTTGAATTTCATTTGACGAAGGGTTAGATGAAAGAAGAGATTTGATATTCTCGATCTCACCCGAATAAAGTTACATTACTATTAATCCCTATAAATTAGCACATTCGTAACATTAATTATTTCCGATTAAAAAAGCGCAAGATTTGAGTCCGGCCTAATACTATAGAATTTATGCGCAAGATGTTCACTGTCGAGATTGAAAGACTTATCAATAATACATCAATCATAATCAAAGACACATCAATGTAGTGGAACCCTTTTCTTATTTATGATTAACTAAGAATCAGATAATGAAAATGATACCATCAAGGCAGACACACTCGAGAATGCATCTTACCAGTTAAGTACCTATAAACATTTACAGGAATACCCTGCAGGCAAGTCGCCTTTCGGCTTATTGAAGGGGATCAGACATAGAGCACAGACTAAACTTAAGACTTAAAGACCTGTTCCAACATTAATCAAAATTACCATAAAACGATTCGTTTGATTGTCGCACGCATGAAGTTAAGGATAAACGACTGAACTAACTTGAGGGCTGCTCTCTAACAAATCGCAGTCAATGATTCACAGTGGATCCATACTTGGAATAGAGTTTTCTGAAAATTAGCCATGAAAAATTACAAAACAATAATGAATTTCTTCATGCCGAAAAAATGAAAAACTATCATTCTAAATTAAATTGCACGAAACAATGTGTTTGAAGTAATAATGCGTTCGTGACAAATAATCCTCAATGACCGAGGAGAAGACATAAGACATCAGAATACGCCAAATAAATAACGACTTTAGGCTTGACATTTTGTTACTTGACAATAATCTCTTACAATTCCTCATAAAATTTCAACCACGATCTAGTAAAAGAATGAAATGAAGAGAAAAACGTTTTGAAATTGTGCGCGGTTATATCTGTAATGGCCGTAGGACGAGGAAAGCAAACCATATAAAGAAAGGTTTCGTATTCCCTCGCTGCAAGGAGACCTTTTAAAGGAAGGCGGAGCAATGACAATATCGCTGACAGATTTTTACTAACTCACGGTCAGACGGAGATCCATTGCCCGATCGAAGGTAAGAACAGCGGACGTGCGTGACTGAATTTAAAATGCTCCGCATCGTGAAATCCATAACAATCGAGGCCCTTGCCGAATTACTCCGGATCGCTCTGTGACCACACGGAGTCCAAATCATAAAACGCGAACGACGCCAAGCGCAACCTCCATGTTTAATCGAAGGGGACCTCCGGTTAGACTAATGGTCTCAAGGAATCGCGGAGGTTCATTGAAATTTGCCGGTCGATCTCCTCTACCCTTTTACAGCGATCGAAAATTTGCGGAACGTTTAACGAGCTTCAAAAAGCATCCTGCCGACTCCTTAAGCGGCGGTCTGGAAGCATCTCGGAGATGATGAACGTAATGGTTGAAATATTCTGCCCTCGTAAATAATTGATCCGGACACTTTCAAAGCTTATGATGAACTTCCAAATTATAAGCCTCCCATCGTTTCCCATTGAGTCTATTCTTAAGGAGACACCTCCGAAGTTCTTTTGTTTACCGGAAGGGCGAAAGAACGTGCTGTGGGCCTACAATAAATCACTGTCTGCCCTCTTGCCCTTCGATACTTTTCACACCTTCATTTTCTCTTGTCAAACCTCTTCTCGCCGAACACGGCTCGTTACAGTCATTCCCTACTCTCACACCCGATGAGGGTCGACTGGGTTTGCGCCTTGACTTTTGGCTTTTCGTCTCCGAAGTCCCCGTTTACAATATCTCCCCACCCAGACTCCAGTTCCCGCTCCTTTTCATTTGTAAGCTAACCCTCCATCTATTTTTCTCACCTACTGTGTACCTAAGGGCGGGGGTGGGATTCGGGGAAAGTCAACGATGGTCGAAATTCGAGGTTAACACGTGGGAACTAAGTCTGTTTATCTTTGTAAATACTTCTGAGAAGTGAGGGGCAATAAAATTTTTCGTTCTCCTGTTATATGTTACTTTGTTTTCAGAGAAAAAAATTAGACGACAAAAGACTTCTTTTCTCTTACGTAGTTTTTGCTGAATCATTTTAAGAATTGATAAATGTCTCTCAAATAATTAATAGAAAAAAGAATAAAGTTAAAGAACTTTTATACGTAAAAAAACATACATAGGGTATTTATCGATATTTTTAATGATAGGCGAGGAAGGTAATATGATAAGTTCCGCGAAGAATCGCGGTAAGAAGATAGTTTTCCAATATAGTTTAGTAGGTGCTTGAATTTTCATTAATGTCATTGAGCTAATGCACTCAACAAACTCTCCGCAAGTTAAATACCTTTCCTTTACCTCTATAGTAAATTTAATCTGCAAACTTTGGTGAAAATTATGAAAAAGGTCCAAAATGGNATATACGCTTTGGTTTACTTGCTTTACTCACCTGATGATGAACTAACCTTGTTCGAAACCGGTCGTTTTTTTTAAATATACTCCTGTGGAATTTTACGTAGTGAATTTTATTTTCCCAGTGATGGAGTTCCACATAGTTAAGGCTTCTACCATAGATTATAGGTCCAAAATGATTACTGTTCAAAAATTAGAATATAGGGCACTACGTTTCCACTGTATGTTACCGAATACAGAAAAAGAAATAGAGATAATTGGAATTGAAAACCCTACGGTGCAGGCAGTTGATGCGTAAATACAGAACATGATTCCCATTTAGTAGTTCGTTTATGATAATATAGTCATATTTAGAATTACAATACAGATGGTATGCGGCAGGACATTTTCTCGGGCTTTCCAATCTTTACGTGAGGAATTTCCTACTACGAAGGGTTGGGTATGAAAAACTTTATTTCCTCAAAGTCAAATGTTTGATTTTGACATTCCTCGAAGTCCAGAAGAGCTTTTGTCCCCACTCCCAAAACGCAACGGAACGAACTCTTATCTGCACGAGTGCCCTCTTCTATCATCACAATATTTCCCTCCCTCTTACATTCTTAGATTTTGTACGCCCTTTCCAGAAACCCCTGCACCCATGCGCTGTACCCCAGGTGCTACTCTTCCCTCCACTTCTTCCTTCATACCAGAAATATCTCTCCTTCATTTTATCCGACCCCACCCCAATAGACCTTTCGCAGTCGTCCCGACAATAGTGGTGGGCCAACAATGCACTGAAACCTATACCTGAGCCAAGTCTTTCTCTTCTTTTTTCCACCCCAGCGACCTCTGTTAAAGATCTCCGCCCACTCGAGCGAAGTTCTTCCAATACCACACTGCAACAACCCCATTCCATCTCTTTCTCCTTACCCCACATATCCACCCGCAATGGGACACGAAAAATCCCCACCCTCGTCAGGCGGGTACCGACAGAGCAACGAGCCCTTGCGCAGCGTACATTCATCATCGTGTCGGCTTGTAACCAAAGAAAAAGAGAGAGGGAGAATAACTTCAAAATGGCAACGGGCCACTTGTTCGAATTCGACCTTTTCGGAGAAGAAAATGAGGAAAAAAGCATTGTCGCTGAAGACCGATACTGCATGTCTAGAATTGAAAAATAATGGTTTATGTGGAGACTGCAATGGACTCATTTCTTTCTCTTCTGAGAAATAACATGAAATTTTCCTTTTCCAAGGTAGCAGGAAAGAGACGCGATTCCCAAGGCAAATAGATCTGTGGAAGGTCTTACCCATTAGGAAAAGGCGGGAAATTTTAACACCATAATGGATTTACAGCAGAAGTGAGGAGAATAATTTCATCCGCTCCTTATTATTTGGGATTTGAGTGCAATAGTGAACCTACCATCGACATTTTTATTCAATCATGAATCCATCCAAAGAACATGTATTAAAAATAATGCATACAGCCTTGTCTAACTTTAACATTGCTGACAATTTAAGGTTATTAGAACAAGAATAGGAATTAACTGTGAGCATAATAAATAAGAAATGATGCAGCAATATGTAAAATGATAAATATAATTTTATACAACACTACACATTTGGAAGTAAAATTGCTCTATATGGAATATTGCTTCCATGGAATATGAACTATGTTCGAACTACTAGAGGCGAGGCACTTACGTTCGAAGACTACGGTCCTTAGTAAGCCAAAGGAGCGCATCCCCTCTCTTTCCTCCGCTCTGATGGGAAGGTAAGGATAATGACAATAGAGGAATTAAGGACCCCTTTCGTGACCAGGTGAGAGTGAGGGACATGTTGGAGATTTGAGGGAGGTAACCACACTCGGCCGAGGGTCGAGGGGGTAAAGAATGTCCAAGGAACAGAGAGGGCAGTCCATAAAAAAGAAGTAACTCTTCCTCGAAAGAACGAACCCGTTTATGCCGACACACCACCATCACAAATCAAACGCGCCGTCGACGACGTTTCCGAAGTTGAGAATGAACAAGATAGAGTTTATTGAAACGAGAAAGAAGTCGGAGAAATTGCAATGTGTTGCAAGAAACACAGGTACTAGAGGAGAGTTGCTCTAAATGATACGTGGAAAAAGTCATGAAATGGACACGAATCCAACCCCTAGAGAGTAATTGCTGTGTAGATCCGGGTAAGCATCGAAAGAAGAGTAACAAAATACTAATCTTCTGGATGCTTTCCGGAAACATGGAGACATCAATTCTACAGCTCCGCTATAATCTTATATCTTGTGGCAAGGGGTGTGTTTCCCTGCCACACGCGGATTTATGTAGATGTAAATATTGTAATAATATCTTAAATTTCTTCACATCGAGTATAGGATGCTTTGAATTTGAGCTGACCTAACTAACCTAGTACCGAGGACATTTCTTTTTGGTATTTATAAATTTGCTGATATCTATTACTAACGTTGAAATGCTTACGAATGAAAAAAAATCATAAATAATTCACCTTTTTCAGTGGAGAGTTCATTAAAGCTCCGTAATCGCTGTTTCGATCCTACTATTTCATAAGCCAGCAAACGGAAGCCTTTCATTATTTTCCTCTTACTGGATTTCCCGAGGGATACCTGTAAAACGAGCACCGATGAATGGAGGATGCCGATGTTGGTCATTTCCCTCTATTTCTCGGCGGTCAAACGCGTACGGCAGAGGCGGAGGATGGGGTTAAGGGATGAGTTGTGGAAAGCACTGAAAGAGAAGGGAGTTTGAACGACGGAGGGGAGGGAGGTTTTAGCAACAGCTGCCTCCCCAGCGGCTTCACTCAGCGACCGCAGTCGGCCGCAGCACAGGCAGAACTAAATCTCGGAGGGAACACCTGATGCGAGTAGAGCAATGCAAGGTGTTTGCAGGAGGAGGTCGCGAAGGGGATTTAATTTTGCACACAAACGACTGCCGCTTAAAAAATTAATTACAAGTTCGTTGGGTGGTCTGCTTTATTTTTATCTTCCATCCCAACGTGGGGGGAAAAAGTTCATCAGAGACATCCAATTAGTTTCTTGTCTTCCAGATCTATTGGCAGTTATTGAATTCTCTCTTCGTCTACATCTACAGCAATAACTAGCAAGCTGTCATTCGGCGTGTAGCATCTCTAAATCCATGCTTTTGTTTAGGATATGAAATCGTAAGTTATTCAAACGTTTCAGAATAAAATATCTCTATTTGAGACTCGTAAATCTCCTCTTGGATTATTTGTGAACTTAAGATTAATTCCTTAAATATTGTTACTACTATGTTGAGTAAAAGGAACCCACAAAAAGAATTCTCGAGAAGGAGCTCTTACTTGTTCCACCTTTAATTCTCTTACTATATAAAGATAAGATATAATCCCTAAATCTCAGCATGCGTACTTTGGCGAGAGGAACGTCTTAACGCGGGCTAACCACATATAACAATGACTAGTGGTTTGTAGTGGATTAGGCATCGAACCTGAATGAAAACGTTAAAAAAAGGACTTAGTACGGGGATCTACTTCTACTTAGTGCAAGTCCAATGTATGTACAGTTTTAACTCTAACGATATTAAATTGTTTGCCATACGTACCAGATATTTCAAATAAATCCAATGATGAAGGCATTGTTTTGTGCCGATAGAAAACGTAAGACAGGAAGATTTCTTCGTTTTTCTAAATATTTTCAATTCACGACCGTTGTTTACGATTGATCATAAGGGCATAAGGATCGTGAGGAAGATCACTTGACCATCCTGCTCACAGAAATCAGTCGCTGAAACTTGCCGTGTGAAATGAATTGACGGCGGAATTTAGTACATACATATCCCTCTTTATTTTCAAATCATGAATACTTCCCGTTCAAATTTTCCCAAGTTCACACAATCGTTGGAGTAAATGTTGCAGAATTTGCAAACATTTTGATTCATTTTCATTAAGAACATTGACTCGACGCAATATTTTGAAGTAAATTACCGTTTTGATGCTATGAATCTGTTTGATTACTATTTTTTAAAAGTTTAAACGCACACCACTTCACGGCGCTAAATTATAACCGTAAACCGTTTCTAAGAGAGGTTTTTCCGGAAAAATTGCCCTGAAAGATTCCCCGTGACGCAATGGGCTCTTTCCCGCTTTCCATCGGGGTACGCACGCGTACGGCTTCATAGGAAAGGGTGAGAGCAGCAACCACCACCGCAAGGACCCCAATCACGGATTCCAAACGGCAATGTGCGACGGCGTGTCCTTGGTCCTCCGACTGACTGCGCACGCCGGTGTTGCCAGAGAGCGTGATCTAAGTGATTTTTATACACGGGAAGATGAAATGAACCTTACGGTTGAATTGAACAAGCTCGGATCATAACAACTGCTATATATTCCATCCACTGGCTTTAAATCTAGAAAACAAGTTCCTACAGAAAGAAAACCATCAGCATAGCAAATCTCGTCGATTTTAGGAATAGAAGATCTGAAATTATTATGCTGCTCTTCAAGAGAAAAGAGGTGCATTCAATACCGTCGGAATATTTTATCGAAGACTTATGTATGGGAAAATCTGAAGGAGAAAATCAGTTGTATGGATGAATAACGAACGGGGAATGAAAAATACATCAGAAGATGGGAGAGAAATTGATACGCTGCTTAGGCTTTTGGAGATGTGTTTAGAATAGATGAATCACGAATCAATTGGAGATATAGGAAGAAGAATTTATCTTTCTAGTATGAGGAAAAAAATAATTGAGTGGATAAATATTAAAGTATCAATATAAAAATAGCATATTGATGATATTAAAATATAATGAAATATTAATAATATAAAATATATAATATATAATGATATACAAACAAAAAGCTATTAATATTTTGACTTCACTATGAAAATGAGTTTTAGTATTGCCTCGATAATATAAGAAAAGAGGTGAGTACGCAGATTCCTATTGAACAGTTTTGTACAAGAGGTTCAGCGAAATCTAGTGGCACTCCGAGGGCGGAGGAAAACAAATTTGGAATGAGTTACCCGAGAGGAAATTTAGCCAAGGGAAAGAGAGTGCCATGTACCGAAAGCTCAAATCCCCGGAAGGAGGCCTTGATAGACAGTGAATTCTTCGAAACTAACCGAAAACGGACATGGAAAAATCTGAAAAACCAGGACTGTAAATATCACTACAAAGTCTTCCACTTCTGCATATCTGAATGCTCGATTGATTAGCACAACCTCAAGGCAAGAGTAAGATCCGGGTTCGTGCTTCGGTCTTCACAGACATTTTTCATGCCCATTTGCAGATATAGAAGTATTAATGCTATTTTTCAGATTAAGCTGGTTGGGTACAGAAATTTGGCTTCCAAAATTCCTCGCCTCCATGGAAGCAAATCCAGAGTAGAAGATGATTAAGGCCACTGGAGTTGGTGTTGATGTTCAGCCAATCAAACCGCTTGACAGTGAGACAAGAGCTGCGAATAACAGTAGACGTGACAACATCGTTGGACAATAGGCCAATGCTGGAGCTTGGCTTGAGGAAGGAACGTTTGATGAGAGGCGGAGGGGTTCGATGAACGTAGGGGAGTTTTTTATGATGCGGGGGAGGAAAACAGAAAGGTGTGAGAGGGACGGGAAAAACAGCGGAGGTGAGGGACGGGGGGAAGGCCGTCGACTGTCCTTCCGGCGACTGAGCCCTAAATATGCATCGGCCGCAGAGGAGAAGCGGAAAAAAAAGCACTGACACACTGCGTTTTCGAGAGATGGACGCGCGGCGAATTTAAAGAGATGGATCGATAAACGATCGCAGGAATGAATAAAGAAAAAAGCGACGCAAGGGTCGATTGCTATCGGAGATCTTTCCTACTGCTTCGGTGGGACGCCTCTCTTGAAATGTATTCATCGCATTAGCGCCGAACTCGAAATGCGAGGCGTTTGTTACCCGATCACGAACGAGAGCGAGGATTCCGCATACGAAAAAGATCCCAATTACGGCGTGGAAAAGAATCGCGTCGACTTTAATTTGAATTGTCACTTGCCGTCGTGCTTTTTCCTTTCGTCGAGATCCGGTTATCCGCCGAATTAACGATCGCAGAATTAAAGTATGCGTTCGAAGGAGGGTCCATTTCGAGAAAGGAATTAATGGAAATTCTTCGTACGAAAGAAAAAGGTATTGTCGATTCAATATATTCAGAAATAGAATAGTTTGATGAGAACGATGATCGATGTGCACATGAGTGCAGTTTTGTCGAACGCACTAAATGCAAAGAACACAACACTCATTTTAAAGAAATGCAAACTTCGCTAAACTCTCGCGAGAAGGATTCCAAGAAAAGGCTAAATAAACTGTAAACGAAGGGAATTTCTATAATTGAAAGAATATAATACAATCGATAGAAAAAACCACACGTCGCTCAGCAGTATTTTGTATTGCAATTGCATGTAAAAAATGCATCAAAATATTTTAATGAAGATAAATGATAAACAACGTAAAGAGAATGAAGAATAATAACAAAACCCATCAGAGTCAAGTCTAGTTACTATCTTTTAAATGGTTGATTAGATGCTAGCATAATATTAGAAATTAGCTAATCGCAATTTCAAAAAGGTAGTAGAAGAAATTTCTTGGCCAACGTAGTCATAGACGCTCGTTGAATGAATTAAATTCAATAAAAAGGATCCGCAAAGTTTATAAATTTCTTGACTTAACTTATGCTCATCACATTGCTGACTCTTGAGGACTTTCCCATATACACAGTTCTGGTCAGCCTTATATGTTTACATATAGCATATTTCATCATATACTTCACAAGCCCGGCGTCACGCCATAGCTCCTAATGTATTACATATTACCACAATACATTTCGTGACGTAAAACGGCGCAAAGGAATCTAAGGATTGCAACAATTTTGAATTCAACTTCTTGAGGTTTAAACCTTCCGGAGACCATACCGGTCGATTTAGCTCCACCGCCGGTCTGCACTGCCGTGGAAGCGGCGTGGAAATTGGTCTGCCTCTCTCACCTGCTACCTGCTTATGGTTCCAAAGAAGAGGCAGACGGAGAAAAAGAGCGCGGTGGAGGAAGAAAGAGCAGAAGTGGAGGAGAAGGCAGTGGGGAGGGCTATTTTCTACGACGACCGCCTTCAGGGTGGAGGAGAGCCTTGGGCAGTGTTCTCTCCCTGCGTTCACGTATGAGGCGGGGGTGGAGAGGGGATGAGGCCGAGGAAGGCAAGCTTGGCTGGGTTTGAAACGCGATCCCCATGGTGAGGAGACACGAAGGGAAGGAGATGGGGGTGTGCGTATGAGTGTGCTGTGGGGGCGTGGGAGGCGGCGGGGAAGAAAGCGACGGGACGACGGCGCTGCCAACACGACGGTGCTTTAAATGCCCCACAAAAGAGCAAAAGGAAATTTTCTGCGGCGAGTTTTTGCGTAGAATAGAGTGAATGTTGGAGAGCGGATACGGAGATAAAGGATCGGAGTCCGCGTAATGAAGGACGTTGAAGGAAGTGGGAAAAACCACAGTCTTCACTCCCGAAAGCAACTAAAGACTTTGTCAAGTGTTCAAAGAGTTTGTAGTAAACGGCAAATCGTTATTATGTCTTCCCAAGCGATTGCAATATGCATTTCTTAAACACACATAGCACTTTGCACATCTACAACTCGTGAAAATTACCAAAATCGAAGCATTTTTTCCTCAACATTAGCAAGGGATCGAATAGATTGAGGAAAACAACCTATTTACTACGCTTAAATTATTATTCATATTTTAATTTTAATCAACTCGGCATATTTCATTATTTTATATTCAAAATATTGATTAATAAGTGTTGTTATGTAGGAAATAAAAGTGCTATTTGAATCAGACTCTCAAAGAGCACTATAGTATTCAACTAAGAAAGCAATACGTACTGGAGGTGCAAAATTGATGTTGAACAAGGATCAAAACAAAATTATTACGATAATTTGCGAAACATTCCGACATTCCATTTATTCCAAAAACTCTCAAAACATAGGAATTGAAAAATTATTCACATTTTGAGGACTATAACCCAAGAACTCAACGAAAGTTAGGAGTTATAATCGTAGAGAACTGCCAGTCAGGGTAGGAATGCAATCTTTAAATCTAACTTCCGGCGATTATCCCCGCTATCTATAAGATCGAGGACGTTTTGACTTCAAATCACGCCATTTATACGAAATAAACACCCCAGATCTCCTAAACAAAACTACTTAATTGCGAAACATAGCAGAGAAGCGGCATGTTTCCTCAACGGAAAGAATTCCAAAAGCCTGGAAAGATGGTAGATCTGGAATATTTCTCTCGGCGATTTTCTCAGTAACGCAAGGACCGCGTTTACGCAAATTGTATATGATTAAGCTTGCGAGCAGAATCCTTAATTCGACTACTGTTACTATTTCAGAGAACCTTGTAATCCCACCATGGATCAAGTTCTGAGGAATTTGATAAACAGCCAATTTGAAACGATGGCCGATAGCAACGACACAACGAATATTGCTGTCAGCATTCTACTGCTGCTATCACTTAAGATATTCGTCGATTTACATGGCGGGAGATGCTCTCTCAATTTCTCATCCTAACAGGAGTCTGATGGAAGGAAGGAAAAGTGAGATTGGTAGAGGCACAAAAAGCGTTTCCAGTAAAGGGTTTAGGTAAACATGCCGGTAAAAGAGGCTAAAATGGGTAGAGGGGCCATTGGATTCTAAAAAAAAGCGAAGCTATCAAGTGGCTAGAAGGAAGATTCTAGAGAGAAGCTCAGAATTAAAGATTTGAATCATAATGGGAGGTAAAACAACGTGGGAAATTTTCCCAAGCACAAGTGATGAAATAAATGAGTTTAAGTCCCTTCGTTTGAGGAAATAGTCACTGTTAAGATGATTCTTCAAAAATATTCGAAAAAATGAGTAAAAACACCCTAAAATTCCCAAAAAAATATTTAATCAATGGTGTCGTATGTTGATAGCTTTGATTGCAAATCATATTAAACTTTCTTAAACGATTATGTTGTTTGAAGTTAATCCATGAAAAGAAATCATTTTCTCGGCCTAAGTCTTCAAAATTAAAGACCATCAACAAAACACCGCTTCCTCGACATCTATACCTGATTCATTAGCTTGAAATGATAAAGCTAATATAACTCACTCGCAACAAAACAGAGGTAAAAAGGAACCAAAACTATATAAACGTAGGAACCAAAATAAAATAAATTTAATTAATTCAGCAGATCTTGACAGTGTCACGATTGTCTTAGAATCTAGAAGTTTTGATTATATTAATTAACGAAAAATGGCCTTTAATGAAAACTTGTCTTTAATTGATGTTAGAATAAAAGCTGACTTCAGCAACATAAAGGCTGATCGTCGAATTTTCTTTAATTTTTTCTCAGTATAAAGACGGCTATAGTTAGGGAGATGCCATCAATTTCAGAACCGTTCGTGTTTACGAGCAATAAATCGTTCTAAATATGCCTGATGTAATTTATACCGCATCGTTCCCGCCATTTGCACACAAAAGTCTAATAATAGCCAAAAAGGACCCTTTCAGCTTATTGAGGGAAGCAGCTATCTTAAAATCTGTCTCTCCCGCATTCTAAGATAAATGTGACACGGTCAAGCCCGCATCATCAGCACAATGTTTTCAGGATCTTGTATCTGTTTAAACTTGGGAAAATTTCGATTCCACCCAAAACCTCTGTCAGGCGTCAGAAAAGTAACAACTCGAATTTTAGTTCGCTGTTTGAATATTCGAGTGATTTCTTTATAATTATTTTCATTTAAGAAAGGTTTTCCTGATATCAGGGAGTAATCCGAAAGGGTCATTAACTTTGTACAAGCAAGCTTCAGAAGCACTTAGCTGCCATAAAAGAAAAATATAAGAAGAAAGATTAACAATTCTTCGATTGGATTTTTATAAAATTAACAATTTTAACGACAACAACAACAAATAAAAGAGAAACTAAGTAGAGATAATTGTGGAAAATATATTACAATAACACCATTGATTGATTGGTTAGGCACCTGTTTTTTACGCCGAAACAAATAACAAATACGTGAATTGAAAACGATAAACTACTCCGACGTGCATTATTAATATCATTATTTTTAGTAGGAAATCTCCCTTGTAAATCTGTGAAATTAACTAAAGTAAAATAAATTAAATAATATTACAATTAATCGATTATTAAATTATTCGTTCCTAAATTAATATTTCTTTCTCTCTAGAATAAAATTTGATAATATGATTCCTTGAAGACTTGTTCCACTCCGAACTTTCACAAAACTTTCGCAAAGTTTTGAAGGAACCTTTGCGGGTAAATGACGACCCATTCATTCACATCGCATCAATAGAAAATTCTAATAGTTAGGATATTGGCATCTAAATCGCATTTCCACCATTAACGCTAAATTTTTACTAATATCATCTCCTTGTGGTTAACTGCATGATTGTGAAAGAATGCAGGTGCGTGAGGTGTGGAGAGGCGAGCAGCCGTCACGCGATGCCCGGTTTCCGCTCCGAGGGCTCATTCTATCAAACGGCGGAGAACTGGACGTGATCCACTCCTCCGAAGCGGCGATCCGGACGTCCTCTGCCACCCAGAAAGATTGAGAGAGGAATTGAAGGGGAGAGAGAACAACATCCCCAAACACGATAATCTCGCCGGACTCGGCAGCAGGCGTGGGCAGGAGAAATTTATGCTCGTTCCCACTTGCGACGATTGGCTGAAGTGGAAAAGTTCGAAGGCAGTTCTGATTTGAAGAGGATCTTCACCTCCGCGAATACGAAAATCGTTGACTTCGTAGGAAATTGGACGGAAAATTACAGGAGACTTTAACGAGTGGGTGGTAAAGGAGCTACGTTGTTTCGCTGATTTGAATGTCTAGAGCTAATAAGGAAGTTTCCCTGATTAATTTCTAAATAACTACAGACTGATTCGTTATCACTCACGACGTTGTATCGGAAACTGCAATTTATATCCGTTTTTGTAAGATATACTAGGACTGTCAGCCCTAAAACACAGCACTTCCAAAACCCAAGGAAGAAAACGCTTTTGATCCAGAACAACTCATTATTATATTTGTCTGAAATTGTAACAAACCTTAAGATTTAGATAAATGTCGATTTAATTATAAATGGCATGACTAAATAAAATCAATAGATGAAGCAGTCACTGTGTGGAACTCCATAACGTTAAGTAAGGAAAAGAACACTATGCCATAGTTCCACAAGATAGAGTTCCACATAGATATCTTGTGGAACTATGACATAGTGTTCTTTTCCTTACTTAACGTAATGGCATGACTCTTGCAATTTTTGCCCCTTCAAAATTCAATATTAGAAACAGTTCCACTTCATAGAGATTTTGAAGAACATCCCATTTTTTCACAACACACCCGGTTTTTCTCAGAATAAAAAAATGCCCTAGGATCATTGCAGTTCCCATAATGTAATTATCATTTGAGCATTTAGACTTAACGACAAAATGAATTTCAAACAAGTTTGTATCATGATTTTAAAAACAAGCAAATCTAAACGGTCATAAATGAGGAAATGAGAATCTGAAATCAGAGATGTGAGGAGAAATGCTGAAGCTTCAAGAGATGATTCAGGTAACTACGAAATTGATCCTTACTTGAATCTAGACGTAAATGGAAGAACAAAACCTATAAAAGGTGGCAAAGCAAAGCCGTTTTTTTCTTGTAGATTGTCTGGTATAAGGCAAATATTTCCAAATCACCGTGAGAATAAGTTGAACAATGGGTCCACCACGCATCGATTCTCAATCACGCATCTAGAGATTCAACTCCGGAGGGAATCAATCGCAAACCGGAAATAATCTTCCTCTCACAACATCATTGTCTTTTATAAATTCTCCAGCGAATTCTTCGTCCGTATGTTTAGGTAAACGACGAATAGCTTTATTGCCTCCACCAAAAGGTCTCCGGTAACGACCCTTTGTTGACACTGCTCTTGAGCCGACCTCTCCCACTGGCTCTTTAAAGGACTTTACCATAATGGGATTCCTTTCCCAAGAGACATTCTATTTCCTTTTTTTACAACTCGATCATCTCGCGTCCCATGCTTCTCCTTATAAAGGGCTCCGGAATCTCTGGCCATCTCTTCCTATTCTTATTTTTCGATTCCTCTCCCATCCAAGCTATTTCCATTCCTAACCCTCTCTACAACTCGCATCCTCCACTTCATTTTTTCTTCGCGTCTTTTCTTCACTAGTAGGCACGTTCACTCCATTGTCCTTACATCCAATATCTTCCATTGGATGCGGCTTCCTTGTTTCCCTGCTTCCCTCTTTCTCGTCCTTATTTTTCAATCCTTTCTTTACTTATACCTCGGCGAGAAAGGTTCCAACATGTGCCTCTCCCATTCTTTTCGGCCAGATTGCTTTTGAATCCCTTCCTCGTATCACGAATCCGACATCGTCATTGCATCTTCCACTTTAACGCTCACACTCCCTCTCCGTTATTTTCCCCAAGATCAGCGGCGGCATATCGCTGGGAAAATCATTCTTCTGGCCTTCCTCATAAGTGATTTATTACAATCCAATGAACTCAAATAATCGTCTTCGTATCAGGAAGCCGAGAGGAATTTCATTAAAGTAATAAAGTAATTGATTAAATTAATATGAAAATGTTTTGTTAGGGTGTGCAAGTTCCTTCTTATCTTTTCCCTAACTTCAATACTGCTGATCCATCCCTCTTCACCAAACAATATTCCCACAGGAAATTGCCATACCTTCAAAAATTCTTGAAAGGGAATATGATTACCACTACGTGCAGATTCTTTATGATATCACAATTACTTATGCCTTTCTGGAATCTTAAGTAGCACTTATCGAAATTAACCCTTCAAATGAGTAGCTATCTGTATATCTCCAGCAATGTATTCGACATGTATTAACTTAAGGTATGCTTAGTATAGGATACACGATATATACGCTACCAAACTAATCCGTGGAACTAATTGCATATTGTCTTATTATGCAGTATCGTCAAAGTAATTAAAAGGGAGCAACGACTTAATCAAGAGAAAGCCATACGTTTATTGTCACAACCAAGATAGTCTTGTGAATGTATGGTTTCATGAAGGAAACATTGAATGTTGCAAACATTAAATCATACTCGGCAGAGCGTTGCTTTTTACATCAGTCGCAGAACATGCTTAGAATATATTTCGAACACACACTGATTCACCCTGTCAGAGGTTCGAGTCACAAAAGAGTCGTTTGACAAAAAAAGAGAACGTCTACTTCACAAGACGCCAGGAATGAAGGGGTCTCTATATAAGGTTTTAAGAGAATCACTTCAACAGGTCGTTCCCGGTCGCTATGGAGATGGGCGTGGAAACTATCCAGACAGCTCTCAGAAGCAGTTCTTCAGCCACTGTCGGGAATTCTTACCACCACTCGGATGCTTCGACCTCCCACGAACGGACGACGCCATCTTCTTCCATGGTTGTCGATCATGCGCAGAATAAGGTCGGCAAGAGTGCAGATGAGCAACTGAAGCTCTTCAATTATTTGAGTACATAAGGTATCACGAAGGATAGAATTTCTGAAGGAGTAGTGGCATGATATGCGAAAAGACGAGGCACTGTCGCTCTTCAGGTATGCTCTAAAAGCTATAAAATACCATAAAATTACTCATTTTGAAGTAAAAATAAATTTATTTTAGTTCATGATAGCAGCTCTCCGTACACACTCTCCGACACTATAACGATGGGGAATTTCTGGAGACTTATTGTCAGAAATATCAGCATTAATCTAGAACTCTGTTAAGCAGATAAACTCCCAATAAACTACTTTCGAGTACATTCTTCTATTCGAGTACATTAGACAGATTCTTAGTGACGATTTTCGAAGAATACTCATTGCGAGATAAAGGTATTTTTCATCAAAATAATTTTATTCGATTTCCATTAGGAAAACGTCCCTTCGTACTCTTCCCAAAAAATGCAAGATATTGTTATACTTGAGGAATTTAACGAATAAGTGGTATAAATTTAATCCATCTCATGAGTGAAAACGAACTGATTCAAGCTACATTTTGTGAAGACGCATCAACTATTCGTTTTTTCGGAAGAGGACTGACTTAACAGCAGTTCATAAAAGGCAACATATTTACTGACTCGCAAATATTATAATGGACTCCTGCTAGCTCAAGCTGTCTAGAATACATCCATATAAGTCCCCCATTTTTCTCTGTTTTCAGTTCCACTCCCTTTCTCACGCCCCTCACTCTACTTTCCTATATATCTTAGTGTCTCTTCCCTCCTCCCATTGGGCGCTTTCTCAGTCGTCAGTATCCAACCTCCAGTCGGTCCTCTTTCCCACAGTGGACCGCGGTCGCTAGCTCCTCACATCTGGAAGCAGTCTCCACAAACAAAACCATGCAACTGAAGCACAAACAGACAGATTGACCGCCAACTGGTCCATATAGCTCTTGGCGCCACTTTCATCCCCCACTTCTTGCCCGTCATCGCGCGAATCTATCACCCCCATCCATCGAACTCTTCAGGCGAATGTTCGTGGGAACGAATATGATATTACTCTCTATTGTGAAATAAATGTATATTTATCGACAGAACTTTGCACGAAAAGGCGTTTTGAGAAAAGTTATCCGTATACGAAATGTTTTGTTTGACAATTATTTTATAAGTTGGTGACAGGCTGGTTCGTAAACTTCTCCATTTTCTGTTACATATTTTCTCTAACAACAACGCTCCAAAAATAGCGAGATAATTGCGAAAAGCATTGAAATAATGCGTGGTTTCACAGGTCAACAGAAAAACGTAAAACTCACATAGAAGAATACATGCAAATATTTCATTCAGGATAAAGTTTTAACGACAAAAAAATATTAGTAGATGAATTCAACGATTAGAATTCTCACTAAATACAACTACGGCAAAGGAGAGTTTTAATGGCATCATTAGCTGAACGTAACAGAGATAAATTCAATCATGCATCATGATGACGAAGGGATAACTTTCTTCAAATCATTCTTCCTCTTAGGTTCCTCTAACGGAATAATAATATCGGACATGAATCCCCATTATAAACGAAGAACCGCTTTTTACGCAATCAGCCACGCAAACAAGCTGTGACGCACCGACGCGGCATACAGAACCCGAGCAACAGAAAGAAAAAGGCAGAAAGAAGAGACTTCGGAGAACACTTTCCACGAGTGGAAGCCAATCAACTCTACACACAAAGCAGTGTCGTCCTCCAGCGAGTATAAGAAGCATCGCCTTAATGGAATTGTAGGATCCGGACAAGGATGAGGATAGGGGAGAGAGAAGCAGAGGCTAGGGCCGGCGGGGTAAGGGGCGGTCATGGGCGTGGGAGGCGATTCGGGATCCATTAAAACGTCATTTGGGGACGACTCCACCCCCGCAAACAGGTTCCACGCCTCTGCCGTCGGGAGGGGGCGTCTGGGAAGGAAGGAGGCAGGTGCTCCCTGTGCCCCGTCTCCGGTGTCTTAGGAGACCCTCGACCTATACGTCCGTCATCTGCTATCCCAGCGGCTATGGACCTCCTCCAATTCCCTGGGCAACATTCCCGAAACAGGCGAGAAACAATGAGCAAGTGCCTTCTCCTTCGCAACGAATACTCAACGGATCAAAATTCGAGAGGAATCATTATGCAAAATTTGCTTTACTCCGAGGAGGGCGAATATTTCAAATGGGCTAGAAATTACGTTTGTTTTGGTTATCTTGATGGATTACGTGGAAAATGACGCGACCGTCGTCTACCAGAGGGAGTTCTTCAAAAGTAAAAACCTATCATCAATTTATATTTCGCGTAAAAATTATTGTGAGATGCCAGTCTTTGCAGACTTATACAACTGATCAGGTTGTTATTTCTGTAATGGGGAATCCTATTTCATCCGAAAATATATTGGAAACAATTGGCACATCTTTTACAGCAGTATTTAAGGAATATGTGTCTTACATACTGGAGGATTGTTGGAAATAAAATGCGGATTTTAAATTCGACATCATTCCTCGACAGAATGGACACAAACCCACATCCTTACTAGATATAAACGGAAGAAAAGAATGTTTCAAACAAAGAGACAGACATCAAAAGTGGATAATATTCTCACCGCAATGCCAGAATCTAAAAAATTAACATGAAAATATATTATTCCTTTGCGGTACTCCATCGAAGAAAGGGATAACAAGAAACGTTTTAAGTGAAGAATTTAATCGTTCTCCTAATTCATTGAAGATCTTTTCGGTGAAGAGGGAAGGGAACATTCTCCAGAGTACTTGAGGGTAAGCAATAGATTTCGATTACGAGAAGCAAATCCTGAAGCCTTTCATATCAGCATAAGATATTATTTTAAGACTTCCGAATTACATCTACGTTTTCGTTTCCTTAGAAAAATTGTTACTTTATTTTTTAAATCTTTCGAAAGATTGGAAGAATAAAATTTTCTGCGCTTGCCACGGTCACTATTTCTCCCGAGGTTTTTCGTCGAATTTCGCATCATACAAACCTACGTCTACATCTGTAACCTGGAATCCGTATTTCGGCATGCGGCAGGGGGTACATGCACCATGACTCTACAACCCTAATAGATTATCTTCGCGTATCGTTCGAGGAAAAAATGAATTCTTGAAACGAGTAATTCAGAAACGAATCGGAAACAAATATAAATCTTTACTCGGAAGAAACGAGGATCAATACGAAATGAAATTGAAATTGAAATTTATTAAATTTGAATTTAATATTTATTTATATTTTATAATTCAGTAAAATTTCTATTCGATAAAAATTTATTTTATTTACTTTACGAATGACATTTAATTTCGGAAAATAGCAATGTTTTCGCAGGTAATTTTGCTTTCGTTCTGCCCACTATTTTTAATGAGTACATTAAATAAATGTACTAAATTGATGTTTGTCTTTCACCATATGAATAAAGAAGCACGATTACCTGTTTTTCTTAAATAAATGTACTAAATTGATGTTTGTCTTTCACCATAGGAATAAAGAAGCACAATTACCTCATTTCTTTCGACTGCGCAAATATTGTGGAATTTTCCGAAGCAAGTAAGTTACTTTTCTTGCCCTTTTCCTGAGAATTCGAGGGAAATGCTGCATTCATTGTTTATTCATCCTCTTACTTTGTTCAAAGCAAATACATAAACCCGTCCGCCTCCTTGTCACGAGTTCTGATTTTCCCCGATGCTATTCAATTCATCTTGAGCAAGTTATTTTTTCCGGCGACTTTTGAAGACGACGACAACAGATGGCGGCAAATTAGCGTCACCTCGAGCATTGCCCAATCTTCGTCACCATGCACCGCGTCCCGCCGTCAAAAAAACAATTTACCTCGCGTTATGACGACAGATTTGTCAAGGGCTTTGTGCATTGTGGGAAAAATTCAGAAACGAAACAATTCACAACTATGCTTAGCCGCGGAACGAAAAACAAACCCTAAGCCGCCAAGGAAAAAAGCGTTATCGAAACTGGACCACTTGTGTGTCGACGTAATTTGCCAGTCGTGTTCAACAAGCCTGCCGAGTGTATCCCTGAAGATGTTTCCATAAGAGATGAAATGCATCGAACGTTGATTCCTTTCTTATGTTTCTTTCTTTATCAGTTCGTGAGTTTAACCGTAAGTTTGTCTTTCTTTATTGATCTAAATTTTTATTAACTCAGTAATGTGGATGGCAACGGAACGAAAAAGGATATTTACTTTGTTCAATGCTTAACTTTAATACATTCGATCTGGAAATCTAGACTATTATCCGAAATAGGTCCTGCGAGTGATCAAAGTTAACTTTCCGCAGCACTTTTCCTACCTTCATTACATGATACATTTCCACGATAAGTCGTCTTAGTTTTGTATTTTGTTCACTGTTAAATTCAGTATTAGTATTTTACGTAGGGAACAAGTGCCAGAATGTATGGCTATATCGGATTTAATGGGAAGAGAGAAACTATATTTCCCTGGTTCCCTTAATCAACACGACCTAATCCGCAGGAAGTTCAGCAGACGTCATCGATTACCACCAAAGTATCTTCCGGAAACGAGTTTGCACGCAATCTTTCCAACTCGTTCTACAGCAATGCATGGATTTTCCGCGGATGAGCAAGTGAACGATACCATAGCTAAATAAGAAGAGGACGATCGAAGAGACGGAGATATGTCGGGGTTGTGTGAAATACCCTAAAAAGACAAACACCCCCTTTCATCTCTTTGAAGCGTTAAGGACCTCAGAGGATATTTTAATGTAATGATTCATTTTGGGATCAAAGGAAAGGACGATTTGCGATAACCTTGCTTTTAATTAGCGTGATACAATTTGAATCCTTGGCTTTGGACCGACCGAGCTCGTAACATGCACCCTCTAAAAGTTCTTCCACGAAGAAATGATACTTCAATCGTGATGTTGATCACTCCAGCCGAATTTAATCCATAAAGAAAGAAAAGTTCTTTACTTGATTTGACGTTCATGATTTTTAAGGTTTGACTGTATAATCTGTAAGCCAACCACACTTGATTTATTAACGATTATGAAACAGAACTAGACTTAATTCACAAAAATGTTTGTGGATTAAGTCTAGTTTTGAACGTATTCTTTATTCAAGAAAATAAACGTTCCCCCGCCACTGAATTAAAGCCCACTTGTAACTAGTAATCACAACACTACCAACAGTCGCGGAGACTATTTTGCATGAAGGGACAACCAAGAATAGCACAGAAATCACTTTTTGGAAGAGTACAAGAGTCTTCAAAACCAAGAATTTACAATATAAAGGAACATTATTTGCTTAAAACGAAAATTCACTTCTAGTAATAACTGGAATGTGATAATAAATTAAAATAAAATGTAGAGAGTCTGTTCGTTACGATAGCTCAGTTTGTTTGAACATCCAGGATTGCTTAGGAGATTCACGAAGGAATGTAACTTACTGTTATAACCCCAACTCGGATATCACGGCATGGGACTTACTATAAGAATAATCCTACCTTCCTTCTTTTCTGTTTCATTTCACCACCACCACATATTTCTTTTCTCCTATGTATATCTATTTCTCTTTTAATATTTCAACACAAATTTCAATGAACTGTTTAATTTAACTATTATTTAATTTCGGAGTATTTCTTTGTGACTTTCTCTCTATTTCATTTACAAGATAAATATTGAAAATCGTTGAATAAAATGAACCATAATTTTATCCAGATACCATCTCTGGCGGGAGCATATCTACTACGTTTTACGATTTTTTCGAGGTAGATCAAGAAAGATTATTTGGTCACAGAAAAAGTCCAACTAGCCTAACTTTTACTGAAACTGCGGATAAACAAGGATTAATAATTTTTGTTTTCATGGCACAATGAAAGGGGCACTGTTTCATACTGAAAGCGTCCGAGTGCTATAAATTTGTCGTGAGTCCCTTCTGCTCCTCCGTGGATACGCCACTGAATTGAATAATTCCCGAACATCAGAAAACGCTCACGATTCCCAAGGCGTCGATGACACCCGAAATGTCGCCAGAGAGTCGATTCGACCACGGACCACACGCGCGTTACACTGTGAGAACGCGGGAAGCAAAGCCTTCCGAATGTACGGCGAATGTGGAAAACGTGATTCCGGCCACAATCAGAAAGGGAAGGAACGAAAACCCCGGTGGAGACGTTTTTAAGGGATTCGATGCACGTAGGAGCGTGCGGCGATCCAAGGGACGTCCGAAGACATTCCATCCGAGGTCCGCCCATGGCCGCTCCCTCGGTGTATGATGAGGAACCTAAAAAGTCGATGAAGTGAAGACCATAAAAAAGGAAAATCACTCGAGCGGCCTTCGGAAGAAGGGAACCTGAAGAAAAAGATCTGGGGATGTCTACGGAGAAGAGATTTCCGATTCTCTTCGGGTATTCTTCTGGTCTGCGAACGAATCTTGTTTTATAAAGCGTCCGTGGGTGTCGTTTCCAGGGATTCGGGCCATTCGGCAGCGAATTCAGAATCGGCGAACGTTTCCCTCATCTTTTTCTCTTTTGCGAACCTTAGAACAATGGGGAATATGTAAACAGGGAATGTGACAGGAATAAAAGCGTTTGATATTTATGAGCTCCCCTCGTTATTTTATTCGTCAATTAGAAGTATGGATTAATTGGATTATAAATGGTTGTGGCTGGAGTCACGAAGAGGAGTGCCGCTTAGAATGCAACTTCGAATCGCAAGAATACGGAAGTAATACGCGGGAGACGGTCGATGCAATCTGCAGCTGAACCTGTGAAATTGCAGGTGGTCATAGCAATAGGCGGATAAAGTGATTGAAAGAGACAATTCAAAATGGGGGCGACAACTAATCTTGGTAAAATGCTAATCAACTTTATTAATGTAGTGCACAAAGCTCATGCTTTCAACAATGCTTAGTGAGCGACAATTTTTCAATCTCAAGATGGTAGTTTCAAAATTATTTCGGTGAAAAAAAAACGCTGCAATTTATAATAGTGAATGAAAGGTGTTCGGAAGCGTTGTCAAAGCCAAATAATACTATTTGCCTTAGCTTAGTTAACAATTACAACTTTGCTAAAAAGGGATGTTATTCCTTTAGTAAAATTGTCATATATTCATGAATTATTTCATATAATTTGCATCGCAAACTCTCTACAGTATGGCCTCTCCTAGTAAAGACCAACGACACCATGTTTTTCCCGAAAATTCGCTCTTGGTATACGGTATAAAACTCATAGTGTCCTATTTATGTGCTATTTGTCCTATAGTGTGCTTTATTTGGAATAGAAATTGTAACGTTTTATGAAAGATTGAACTGAAAATACTCAAATTATTTTATCCATATTTTGTTTTTAAACTTTAATATCTCTCTATTGTAATTAATACTGAAGCGTTTGGCTAGGTGTGCTGTAAAGTAATATTCGATAAAATATAGTACTACGATGGAATGAACGTATGGGAGCACTAACCCCTGCAGCAAAATCTTCCTTGGACGTAGATGTACCCTTGGACACATCGGTGAAGCTTTTGCATAACGAATGAAAATCCCCTTTATTCTATATATTTCTTGATTTGTGCTATGATTACCGGTGATATCCTAACACGGGGGTCACTCTGACCTAATAAAGTTGTTTGCGTGTTTGCCTATTAACCGCTCCCTCTGAAATGCGGATCTCACATGTTGCGCCTCGGGATTTCCGGCGAAGACCTCGTGAAAAAAGGAATAAACAATAGTCCCGCAGGGTTCCGGAAGGAGGTCCGTTAACGAAGGCAAGCGCAATGATGGAAGGAGAAGAGACTGGAATGGGGGCGAAGAACGTGAGCAGGATAAGGCGCTTCCTCTAGATGGCGTCGAAATTTGGAAAGTTAAGGTGGGACCTCACCTTAGCAAACGAAGAAAGAGTGCATTAAAGGGACCGGAAAGAGGAGAATGAGGACCGTCATAAAAGAAAGGAAATGATCGGAGGCGATTTGCAAAACAGAAAGTTGATCAAAAGGTACTTTCGAATGATTCATAGGAAACTCTAAACCAGCAGATTGATGGCGGAAAAGATTGAGAAACCGGTTGATGCAACAAAAGACGAAAAAAGCGAATGTTAAACCCAGAAGAAGTTTCGGGGCTGAAGGCGAAAATGACTCGGCAGCATACGAACGCATGAAATGGATATCTTTGGAGAGTAAATAAAATAATTTACACAGGAAGAACTCAATTTATATTCGAATTTGAATGGATAATTTTTAAAATCCAAGAGGATGCAATAAATTCATGCGTCAATTTATTATAGGATAACGATGAGGTTAATGGAAATGGCAATATTTAGAAGTACTTGCAAATAAAATGGTACGGACTCAATCGACTAAACATGAAATGAGAGTTGAATGATTAAAAGCAATAACATTCATAATCTTAATTTTCTTAGTAATGAAATATCATAACTACACTTGAAAATGTGGGCGACTTCCATCCAACTTTGAAAGAGTGAACTTTATTAAGCAGTAAGGTATATTTAAAACACCTAAACTTTAGACACAAATGATACTTTTATTTTGGAAAATAAAAATCGCATTATTTTCTAACAATATTTCTAACGTTACTCGCAATGGTTCACATTTTCTAATTTATGAACCACGAAGTTATGAATGATCCACTACAAAGTAGATGTGAAACTGAGCTTGAGTTGATCCTTCTATTTGAAGGTAAGTATACTAATATGAGGCATATTAGTAAAGATAGTACGTAAATAACTTATTCAAACAATTCCAAATCGATGGAGATGAAAAAATTCTGTAGATTTGATGCAATGAATTTTCCCTCTTTTGAGAAAAGATAAATTACGAGTACTAAGCATGGAAGAGCCGTGTGGCTGTTACTCCTTCCCCTCTTTTATTTGGAAGGACATGTGATTTAAAATGATTCAGAGTTCAATATGGAGAAAGTAATGAAAGTTTTTTCTTACCAAATTATTCTTAATTTTGTAACCAGAAATATTGCACTGACATGACTTGCAAGTGATTCTATTCAATTCTATTTCTCCCCGTTGTTTATGGTGAGCTGCGCCTAGCATATCCACCAACAACCGGAAAAAATAACAAACATCTGGTACACTGTTTGAATCAAAACTTCGACTCACAAAACGTAATAACACGTCAAGAACAATGTATTTCCTCGAAAAATACTTAAAGAGAATCACCTCCTATGGTCAGAAAACGGAACAAGTCGCAGCAAAATAGGAAATACAGGAGATGTCTGAGAGAAGTACAAGGAAAATGATTTTACAAAAGTCTACGACTGATTTCATCGCTTCTAGTTCGACTAATCTCTAGTTCGGATATTTTTTAGGATTTCAATACTGCTGAATGAGATAAAAATAAGGACCATAAAAGATAAACCACTTGGAATGCCGTAAAAAAAAGTTAAAATTGGCAGAATTTCGACGGAGTAGATAGGAAGTGCGATAGATTTAGCAACCGAAATGAAAGGTAAGGAAAAGGATGCAAAAGACGTTAACCAAATTCTGTTGAAAGAGGAAGCGAAGAGCGGGCATCAATCGAAATAACTTCGTAAGCACGGAAACGGAAAACGTGAGCTTCTCATTCGAGTTCAATCACGCCGCTGAAAGAGGATATCGTACTCAAACTTTACTGATCCTCAACAAAACGTTACGAGTGAAAAAGAGTTTAGACGGACGTAAAAATGCTTCCGAGATCTGAGCACCATAAAAAGGCTCAAATCCAAATGTGACGCTTTTATGCGTCCAAATGTTACGCTTTTGTCCATAGCAAGAAGAAAAGAGGGAAAATAAAATCCGTCCGCATCCGGATTTATGAAAATTGCTCCATGAAACCCTTCGTATTAGTATGGCTATAAAAGATGGGAAGAGCTAGGATATCACCCTATCGATCCACCTGAATATAGGGTACTATATCTTCCCTAGCCTAGACTACGTACGCTGGCCTTAACATTGCTGGACCACGTACGTACTTCTAAAAAACTTTCGCGTTTTAAAAAGTGCTTTCTCGTTCCGAGGAGGCGGCGATGACGTTTCGCCGGAGCGCCATCATCATTATAGGCCCCCTCATATCTCCTCCCCCAATGTATTTAGGAAAAATCGCCCTGGCTTATTTTTTATAAATCATTTAAATAGTGCGTAGTAATAATTTCAATTGCGTAGGATCAAATTTGTATAAGGAGATCGATTTGACACCTGGTCAATGTTCTACAAAGGTGTAAAGACGACTGAATCGTGAAGTTGCGCGAATTTACCGTGATTTGATTTAAGTCGACTAATTGTAAGATAAAGCAGGAGATCGAAATTGACTATTAATTTATACCATTTTCAAGAAAAATAAATGATTTTTCGAACGATGTGTAACATGTCCCATTATGATGGCAAATCATCAAAGCATAAAGCGTCAAACTCCAGGTCTATACCATTTTCAATCCGACAGTAGGCTGGCCTTAACATAGCTAGACTACGTACGTACTATCCCCCTTGCCAAAGGGCCGAAAAAACGCCAAAAGGCGGCTTGCAGAGTATTTACGTAGATGTGTACTATCCTAAACTAGGCTAGACTACGCGAATCTGGTTTGATTCCGTCGCTCAGAAAAATGTTATTTGAGCGAGTGCTTAGAGCGCCACAGAGCGTAGGAAACCTCATTCCAGCGCCGCTCGGGCCATCCGCAGTATCAACAAGAAAACACGTTTCCCTCTTCCCGTCGAGTCAACCAACTTGAGAAGTCGACGACCAGCCACGAAGCGGAGGAAGAAAAAGACTGTACAAGAGACCTCTCTTTCCATTCTGTCATCCTGACTCAGCAAAGGCAAGGAAAGAAAGCATGAAAATGGGAAGGAAGAGAAGAGGATGAGATTGCGATGGCATTCGAAGAAAAAATGATGCTTTAGAAATTGGAGGAGAGAGACTGGAAAAGATATCGTAATGCGATAGCTTGATCGAAGTAATGATTCGTAATGGATGAAATGGGAAATGGATTTCCCCTGTTTCGGAATTTTATGACGGCGAAGATAAGACAGCTCTCTATCAATATCAACTCCTCTCCTACGTCGATAGATAAAGGTATTCGATTCCAAACACGAGAATCTATTGACGTTTTACCAGCGATATATAAAGTTTCGTCACGTCTAAGTTTACAATGATGAGTAATGTGGATTTTTTCAACTTTCTCCACATTTTTAATCGCTATAAGGAAATGACAGATACCTCGAGAAGCCAGAAGGTTGGATGGAAATGAATTGTCGAAGTCAATTGCTAATATTGGAATGCAAAGAGAAATAATGAAAAAAAAGTAGAAAATTTATCACCCTCATACTATATTTCTTATTTTTTGATTTCACGTATACAAATACGTCACAGAGTATTGCTGTTGGTTAGATACAGGCCAATAAATGTCCGCCTTAAATTAGCCTACCTGGCAGGGGCGGACATAGAAACATGCATAATGCTTTAATTAACATAATTAAGCCCCTTAAATTAGGGGAGAAGACGGTTTAAGACAATTTCCCTTTCCACTCATCCAAAATTAACTTTTAAATGCCATTTTGTAGTAATAAATTCAGTACATACATAATGATTGAAGAAAAACTTCACAAATAATTCAATAACACAAATAATAAATAAACAATAAAAAATGAATACAAGTTCTTCATTACATCCTAGGCAAAACTGTTAGAAATACCTTCTTATCAAAGTGGGAGGGGATCACCCCTTCGCCCCCATGGATTCATCAATGCTACATTTTTAACTAATAGAAATACCGTAAAAATCATTAATCACTGCAAGGTCTTCTCTCTTCGACTTAAGCCTTTTTAATTGAAGACAAACTATGAATTGGTAAATTATCCGAAAATGGAAGAAGTAGAAATACTATAATTTTATCCACTAATATCCTACGTAAAGCATCAACAAAGGTTAATAGATGGAGTGTGAGATGAGAGAATTGGCAAGAGGTGAACGGATTGTAGAAAGGGATAATGGAAATAAATCTAGAGCTCAGAAGGAATTAAAAGGAATCGTGAAATAAAAAGGGCGTGGAATTTTCGGAACAGGAGTCGCATCAAATGGAAGAAGATCACGAGGAAATAAATCAATGACGTAACAAATCTGGATCCCGGCGCCGGGGCGATGTCTCGGAAGAAAGAAGGACGCCGCGGAGATTTAGGGACGGAGGGAGCTTAAATGCACAAGGGGAAGACGTGAGGGTATCCCGTGATGCTGCGCGACCTCCAAGTATCATTGAATCGTGTGGCTGCAGGGGAGAGCGGGGCTTTCCATCATGTGGTGGTCGCCGCCGCCGCTTTTCAGATACAAAAGAAGGCTCTCCTCAAATCTCGCGGATGCAATCGTCTTAGCACCAATGGGCTGCACCCTCCGTGATCCCGGAGAAGTATATGTCGCAGCCTTTCATTGAACTGATGTCAAATACTGCTGACAGTACTTTCACCCGTTATTGGGAATGACGTACGTAAAACAAGAAGAAATGAGATGAAAACAGCGGGAATTGAACCGGGAAGGAAAATAAACCTCTGATAACATATTGTCAACTACTTGACACTAAATTCAACCTAATCGAATACCTGAAACGAAGATGAGATCCTATAATTCCATGAAAACAACAGGTCGTAACAAGAAGCTCATATTATTTTCTGGCGTAAGCTTTGATAAATCTGGTACGAATTTCATTAACTTTTTACTCAGATATTACGAGGAGAAACGGTTGAAAAATAGAGCCTGAAAGGACCGGCACTAAAATCCGGATCTTCCCACTACAAATGAACTCCGAAACGGTATGCCTGAATGTTCATATATCTAAATTAGATAACTAAATTGGCTAGAGCACCGTCAGACAAATGGAAGATCCGTGTTCGAGTCCCCGGTTTCATCATACCCATTTCATCTTGAGAATATTCCCAGGCGCAAGCTTCATCGTATAATGACATCCATACCCCTTTCTGCGTACATTACTTTTTAATTAAGGATTAATTCTTGAGCATTTTTAAGGAAATTGGTTGTAAAAATAGCAACCTTTAATCCTGTAATATGTATCTTTCTTTCATTCTCATTTGCGGTGTATTTGTATTCCGGTAGTGCCTGACTTATAACATCCACGAAAGAACATTTGAAAAAGATTATCAATTATGAATTTTCCTTCCCATAAACCAGAACTTCATAACCGAGGCCACGCAATCAATTACTACGGACAAACGCGTCTGGAATATGAATTATCGCAGAGAGAGTTAGATGCCAAGCGAAAGATGCTTCAGAAATATGGCAAAGTCAAGGAAAGTGACAGCGGGCAATAAAGAAAATGAGTGGAAAGAAAAAGAGTGATGTAATGGGGAAAGGATCGAAGGAGAATGTAATGGGAGTTTGGAGGGCACGTTCTCATAGGTTGATGTCTAACAAAAACGTGGGAGGAGGAGGTCAATCTGATGCCGGCGTGGGCGGAAAGAATATGCGTATTGTATCAGTGAGCAGACGAGGAAGGATCAGAGGTAGACGGAGAGTAGAAATAACGATCGTGGGTAGCAAAGGATAGGAAGAATGAGAGGGAAGAAGGATAAGAGGTCGATCACTTTGCTTTCCTCGTGCATCTAAGTTTATACAGGTAGCGAAAAAAGGGCGGATTGCAGGAGGAAGAAAGCGAAGGCGGAGATGGAGAGAGATTTGAAGACGGCAAGGACATTTGACGCAAGAGAATCAAAAACAAACACAGAATATCAATGGCGTTGGCCTTTCAACCGCTTGTAACGGATGGCGAAAACTTAGATATCTTGTCTCGACCTCAATCGTAGATGATGGAAATTCCACTCTTCATCAGATTAGTTAAAATGTTGGAAGTGCTAAAATGTATACGCGTGCTAACCTATGGTAAGGAAAACTGTCCGCGAACATTTTAAAATGAGATTTCGGCACACTCTCACACACCATTACTAGCTACTTCAAGGGTTATTCAGGAGTTATAGCGTATTATACTATCACAAAATTTAATATTGAACAAGAAGACACTTTAGTTTTCTATTGATGTGTATACATGAGAGTACAAAAGTGTATGGCAATTTATTTACGGTATTTTTAAAAGTACTTAGACAGCTGAGGATATTCTGTAGATATCCCTATGTGGAACCAAATCCCTAACCGCTTTCATCAAAGCCGAAACCACTACCTACTTAGCTATCCGGGAACTCTATTGGACAATGTCTCCATTAGCTGCTAATAAGAATAGAACAAACACGCTGATTCGTATATAACAAGTAATTTAAATTATCGGTTATAAGGTAAATGAATTTAAATATTCTGATAGTAAAAAATAGACATATTGAGTTACTCGAGAAATTGATGCCGCTTAATTTGAGATGAAAACAGCATCGAATAAGTTAAAGTATCGAGTAAGGAATAACGCTAACCCTCTCTTAAAACTAGGAATATAAAAATCGAAAATACAGTTAGGGGATAGGTCTCTAAGTTAGGAAGTCTCGAAGTTTCTCTCAGGAATTCTCGAAGTTTCTGGTCCAAGGCATGTGTGTTACGAGATTGAGTAAGACGAAAGTTTGACCGCAAGAAGTCATTTCACCGCTTAATCACAGAATGAGACAACGCAGACGTGTGTCGATAAGGTTAGGAGAATTGAATGTGTTCCTCGCAACAACAGGGTAAAGATTGACGGCGAGTGGAAAATGTTTATCGACTGGATACATCTGATGCACTACCGCAATTGTGATGCATTCCACCAACCAGAGCGAGGATGAGGGCGATGCCCTTCGGATAACTTTCGTTGAACTGCGCTCGTCAATAAGATTTTCGTTTTTAGCATTATTCCTTCCTCACGGCCTCAATAATGAAATGAGGCAAACGGGATATCATTTATACCATCCAAAAACGGTTGGAAAAACATCTAATTAGCTGGTAATAGTTCTATGTGCAGTAGTGCGGATTAGCAGGTGACAGTACACGTATTTGTAACTCGTCCATCGATATAATTTTATTTGATGCAGTGTTTTAGGTATACCGGTTTCGTATTTCGGTATTACAGTGTGGATGAGAGTTGATGTAAAAGTGAGCAATAACTGAGTGGGACCGAGAAAAACAGAAAAATAGACTGAGTAATTCTTAGGCAAAGTATCCGCTAAATATTAGTTACAGATATGTGAATCTATAAATATTAATACGTTCTCAATAGAATTAAGAAATCTTATAGTTGGAGAAAGAAATTCCTTATATCTGTCAGTACTTACTTGTCAGTGGGGAAAAGCTGATTCCTTATAAGTTTATGTTTAAGATACAAATAAGAAGGTACTATGAATCGGCTATCGGCAGTTTTCGTACGTATTGATTCTATACATCATCATGATTTTACTAAATTAAAAGACGGAAAACGTAGTGCATTTGTTATTTTCCAGCCAGAAGGCAGAAACTTTTTCTAGGTCAAGTCTCTTCTTGCATCTAACCCTTCGTTCTTAAAATTTAAAAGAGATAAAGTGCAAAGAAGAAAACTACTTTGAGGGTTTAAAAACCCAAGTTAGAACTTAGGAAAAATACACCACAGCATGAAAACGTCCACAAGAAGGGGAGTGTGAAAAACCTGCGAAACCTGCTGATAATTAACTAAGTTTTAAGGAAAAGACATTAAATCTAAGCTGAAAGGAAAACAAAATGGCACGTATACATTATTACATAACAAGACATGACAACTAGAAGTACGTTGTCTTAAAAATCAGAAAAGAACATTATCATTTACAATTACAACCGTTCCGAAAAGGTTAGTACCAAGTATAGATAAGAAAAAATAAATGAATATTATATGAACAAAAAAATATTATAAGAAAAAAGAAACAAAATATTATATGAATATAAACATATTTTCAACTATCCAGATAAAGGCTTGTCAAAGAGAACAATATAACCAATGACTAAGCAATTTCAATCTAAGCTACATTACAATTATATACATATATAAACATAAACAGCTATATAACAATACGTACAAAAATTACATGCGACGGCAGACCAATTGTAGTACATACATAACACTATAGTACCAAAGACGTTATATCTTCTACTTCTTCCAAGATTAATTTCTTTAGTCGCGCAGTAGTTGATCGACGCCCCCGTCCTTCCACAACTAAAAGTAAACACGTATAAGGAGGGTTATATGAAATGGCGGCACAGTTCCGCTGAGCCATTCCCAGGTAATAACGTAACATATACATCTGATCCCATAATGTACACGAATGGGAATATCCGCAGCCTTGAGAAATGACCGGCTTCCGGGTTTCTTAAGAACAACAGTTAAGTGTCAAAACGGTGGGATATCACGATGTCTTGACCGTTAACTATATGAGAACCTGAAAACTCGAGAGAAATTATGAAAGAGACGGAGAGAATTAATGATGAGATATTTTAGGATGAGAAGAATGAAAGCTTTGGGAAACTGAATCAAGAATAAGAAACAGCAACAAGGCTATATGCGCTTATCTTTTGTTCATTTATCATTTGTATTTTACTACAGCTGCTTATATTTTCAGATAGAACTACAGATAGATAAAAACATGCCGACTAATTTAAATTAAAAGTGTTGATACTCGCAACTCATTTTCGGCGTACCTCTGGAAGACTTAAAGTCATAAAATCAAATAATAAAGCTTCAAAGAATTAAATAAGATGTCTATTTTTCCCATCATCTAAACTCTGAAACGTTTCTTTGCAATATAAACCTGAATGAGCGCGAAGAGTTGATCTGTTGCGTCTTCTGGAGCAATTGCGAGAAATGAGAAGTACAGTCATTCATGCACCAGTGATTGCAAAGGCCATTCGTTGTCTGTCTTTGAAAGTGGGCCACAGACAGAAGGGATGGGTGATAATACGATTATTTCGAAAGAAAAGCAAGATCACTTCAATCGATTCCCTTAATTTTATATTAAAAGTCTAAGACTTGATTGGTTTCGTATGCTTGTCTGGATATATCTGTCATTCCTCGTAGTTGTTATGTTATAGGTAAATTGAAAAGTAAAGACAGATAATATCAGTCGAGTTAATACACGTCCTCTATAAATTCGACAATTCGATCCTCAATATCAGGAGTTTACATTCCAGATTATTTCCTGTAGCATGCCTACTGTAGAGCGATGAGATTATCTCACTCGTACCATATAAATCTTGACTTGATCTGACTACATATATAATTTAGTAATAATGACTTTCGTATTCAAAGGAAAGAAGAACGAAAAGAAATACACAACAAATTCAACGGAAGTAAAATAACATCCGGGAAATTCGAAATAAACCGTTTCGAGGAGAATCGTTGCAATTAACTTCAACGGTAAAGGAAGATAATTATAAGGAAAAAATGGCATTACTGGAACCCGTTTACCCGCAAACAATTTTAATTGGTATCACAATTTAAAGCTTCCAATAGGTTCGGAGCAATAAACTGTAGTGTATGATAATAGCAGGGGTTGTTGAAAGATTTCAAAGGAGGAACGAAAATTAAGATTCCTGACAGAAAAGAATAGTGTACACGCAAATTATTTAAAAAAACGAATCGAATAACGAGTCATGAAGTAAACAGGTGAAAATTATAAGGGTCAATCAGATATTTACGTTGTGCGTGTAATGGTTTGTGGTGGTGTTTTCCCTAGTCAAATGTGATAAGGGAAAATAAAGTTTTTCCCGCATTTGCATTCTGTAATGGTGACGAATAATTCAATAAATGGATAACCAATAGCATCAATTTCTCATTAATATATGACGATTCTCTAGATATCTCTATTATCGTTTAATGTGCTTCCTCCATTTACCATTGTCCCTGTGCATTCACCTTGAAAAATAATCCCGCATTCCTTAAAATAAACAAGGAATCAATGTTGATTTGACTGAATCTATGAAAAAATCCATTGAATCAAGCTCCTCGCAAAAAAAGTCGAGGAAAACTTTCGCAAGATATAATAAAACACACCCAAAACAATTTTCCCGTTCTTAAATGCCGACTGAAAAGTACCGTAAATACGTTTTAAGGAAAGTTATCTAGTTAAAGGAGTGCTATAATAGGTATTTCACCACCATGAAAGCAACTCAAGAAAAGCCATTTCCTTCTCTACCTACACTGCTTGCCAATTAGTCCTTCATCCCCTCCGGCCATACTTGCTTCCTCGAAGCTAAACTGCCACCCTGGAGCATGCTTTCCTACCTCTGGAACGAAATTACGTAATTGGTATTGAATGGTAGCGCCGGATATATTAACCCCAAACGGATGTTTCAATGATCAACTTAAGGCGATCCACTTCTGAAAACCGATCTTACGGCAGTAAATTGGCGATCAGAATGAAACGAAAATTGCTACTGAAGAATCCTTCAGGAGAAGCTGAGAAAGAAAGAAAACGTAGAGTTAGTTCCAATGCATCCAGAGGTTTTCCTACGAGACTCGGAAATTTTGCAATATAACATTTCTGGAGTGAAAATTGATGCATATGTTCCTATAAAAATGATCCGGGATGAAAAATAAATAATAATAATAAAGGACTTTATTCAGGGCGAGATTGAGACTAACCAGTCTCTTCTTACATCTAACCCTTAATAATGACAATTCATGATAGTAAAACTACAAGGATTTCCATGATTCCGAATTCCCTGGTGTTTCTTTTTAAGAAGCTTTCCATAATCATATCAATATCATGCAGAGAGTTAGAGATGCTCTGCAAAGATCTGCCCGTACTGAATTACCATGAAAACTACAAATCACTTCTGTGAATGACGATTACATTAAGTGCAACCACATGGTTGGACAACATCCATCCATTCTCAATACAGAATGGTTCTGGAACCGCGCTTTGGACAGGCAATGTGATAAATTCGGTTGAAATTCCTCCATCGACCGACGCAAAATGGAATTCAAATAACTTTGTCCTTGGTGCAGCGCTCTGAAAGCGCCTCCGCAGGCCACCTTCAGAATGCCTGCTCCAGAGCAACCGTCCTTTGCATCTCATTCTCCTCCCATTCTTCGGGTAGAATTCGGTTCTGCCTCTTTCATACCTATGCTGCTATACAACTCCCACACACATCCGCTCTCTCTTTCATTAAAAGTTCACTCCCCTTCCCTCCTCTACCCTTTGCAGATTTTTTCCTCTCTCCGCGTCTTCCGCTCCGAATGTCCCGTTAGCATAGACGCACAGCCTGAACGCAGTTTCCTTAGGAGGGACTCAACGCGCGCTAAGAAACAAACAGGTTAGCGATATAACCAAAGCTGACCCGCCTATGTACCGCGCGGAAGAGGTTGGACGACAGAACTAAGTCTAACAAACATTCTAGGTTTCGTTTCCTTCCTTTTCTTTTCCTGTTGTCCATGGATAAGTGTTGTCAAACTTTTCGTCTCTCTTAAAATTTCTTTCCAAACTAATATTATTATGGAGGCAATTGAACATGACTCATACGTTATCCTCGTAAAAGTATACTGGTGCTTACAAGGATTGAGGAAAGGTAAATTACTAAGCTTGAAAGAGCCAAGCGGCTGAATCCCAAGGAACAACAGGTATAGCGACATGACTGGGACTCGAACCCAGGTCTCCCACTTTCTGGGCAGATATTATAACCACTGAACTACTATATTGGTTCTTCTTTCTGCCCTAAATTAAGAAAGCCATTGGATGAGATATAAATTCGAGTTAAAGCAAAATATAATCAAAGTAGATTAATTACATTAGTTGTGAGAACTAATATATCAATGAAGGAATATTTAAAAAAAGCTGAGGTGTAAGTGACGCCAAAAAGATTATTTTCTGAGAGAAAAGCCAATCAGCGTGATATATTTTACCGCTCAAGAAACTTAGAGCTGAAAGGATTCAACTAAGTGGTAAGTTTTTGACAGTCAAAAGGATTTCCTGCATAATCGTTTTATGATTATGCGCTACTTCTCATGAATATAGTCTATGGACAAGAGAAATCAAAATAAAACCTTATCTGATTCTCGCACTACCATTGGTCATTAGGTCAAAGCTTCATTTATCAATACCTTATCGAGATCGTTCCTCAATCAGAAAGAAGAAAGCCACCTGTGTGTTAATGGACACGGAAATCAATCACTGAAAAATACGTTCCATTTACCAGCTACTGGCGCGATTAATTCCTCCTATCGCCTCTTCCCAATGCTCACTCTCCATTGGCTAATCGCAGAAGAAGATCGCTTCATCTTTCCTCGGCGAATTTCAAATCGAACTCTAACTTGCCCTTGGACAAGTCAGAAGAGGTGATTGATACATCAAGATGGAGTCATTAATCCGCCCTTGCAGCTGCTTGGCAATATTCCCTGACCATGGGATGATTCTATACAAAAACTATGACTAGCCTACTCATAAACGTTAACGCAAGAACGACAATATGGTAGGGAGAAAATCATCTGGCTGATAGAAACACAGTTCCGATGATGCGCCTAAACTCCTAATAGGAAATAGCCTTTTCTCTGCGATCTTTCCAACAATACTGTGAATGAGAATATAAAGGAGAGTCTATCGATACCTTTTATTCTACTTACAGCTGACAACAATCTCCATCACGTTCCATCCAGCAATAAGTTAAGAGACACAATCAATGGCCCAAAATATAACAACTTAAATTTCGAATGACTTCCATTACATTGCAAATTGCTTCTAAGTTGAGCAGTTTAACTCGAGAAAATTAAAAATCTGAGGTAAAGTATTATAAATAATGAGCCACTGCCCTTTATTTCCTCTTTGGAAATCGTGACTCTTTATCAATACCAAGCATGTTGAGATCAATCCAGAAGTGTCGATTATATGCTATTTTGAGATGTCCTGCCATACCATACTCCAAATGAAACACCTTCTTCTAGGAACGAATGCAAAGATGATTAAATAAGGATTGCATGGACAGTCTATTCATTGCGTAATACTTCTACTACCTTGAAAATCCACCATTTAAAAATCAGGGTGGGGAACGATAGGTAATTATAATCATCCTAAATAGAAGATTTCAGGAACACCGTGCATGAATATAACGTAAGACATTGCATGACCTAAGACACTTGGGAAAGTTTTATGGGTTATATACTTATTTGTTAACCACGGTGAGCAGCTGCAGAAGCATGGAACCACTTTGGCGAAGCATAAGGAAATTGTTCTCTTACCTGCAAAAAAAAAGAAGAAATCTATTTAAGATACGTAAAATAAACAGAGTTCAGCGAACACTAAGACTGATAAGAGGTAACCTTGAAGTCGCATTCGGGAAGTTCCTGGAAAGCTGATATTTGAATGGGAAACATCTGTGGTTAGTTTTAACCTCTATAGCAAAGAATAATGTTGCGACGACTGCGAAAGTTCATAAGCTGAGAAAGTTTCAGAGGAACGGCAACTGTTACGTTCACATTTCTTTCAATGCAAATATGTAATACTGTCGGTATAGTCTAGTTACTAACACATTGTTAGGTATAGAGATCTTATCAATATGAATTTACATATATTACTGATTTTGCTTATGCTCTAAAGTGAATCAGAAAATTATACCTAACTACCAGTAGTGTACTGGAAAATTTGTCCTCGCCAACATTATTCTAAAATGATATGGCAGCCTTTTATGGATGACAGTGGATGCCCCTAAAAATCGAGAGAAGTTTAGTCTACCCAGCTTTCCCAGGTATGGTAAGCGAATCACAAACCCAAAAGAAGAGAAAAATCTATTTTCACTCAATAACTTTCCTTCGGTCGTTCAGTAAATTAATAAATTCTCCGACCAGGTGTAAGAAATTACTGCATTTTTCGTACCGCAATACATTTAGCATATCGCAAATATATTCCACCCCCATTCTGAAGATAATTCGAAAGGATGGCTCGGTAACTACATGCAAGCTCGTATCTCAGAGATAAATCTGGGAGAATGATCACCCGCTTCCAGCATGAATGAAAAAGGAATGCAAGCACACCCAAGAGCGAGCCAGTAATCATTTGGATGTTCAGAAAGAGACCACGATGTAATCTCCTATTCCTTGGAACGAGCGACCAAACGAAACTTTAATGGATAGGTTATAGCACGATAGTTGGAGAGAGCACTTTCAATGGAGATAAAACAACTCGTGGAATGCTAATCTAAAGGCAAATCGACCCATTCATCCTCGGCCGATGCCATCCGTCCTTCATTGGAATATGAATGAGAAGTAATTTCATCTCGGGGAAAATGAGATTAACGAGACTACTCGGATCTTCCGTAAATGGGCAGAGATGGAGCGCAAGAACACCTTGTGTCTCTCCCCTTTCGTGTGGAAAAAGAGATGAACGGATAGACGCAGGCTTTAATCGAGGATGGAGATCAAAACGCCCTTCTATGAGAGAAGATACGAGGTTAATTACAATATTCACCTCAACGGATTACCTTCCTTACAACACAAGTAAAAAATGAAGATGATTACAATCACAACATAGGTTGATCAAGTTATATTATACCAAACCAATTTGCGACATCGTGATTTCCGCTCTCATTGAAAGCGATTTACGTTTCCAGGCGCCTAAGAGCTTATAACGAGAGCAAACTAACATCTATCATCGTTCTCTTGGTCCAGAGAGTACATGGCAAAAACCAAGTAGTTAATTAGAGAGTTTGATATTTTTACACCAACTGCCATAAGATGGCTAAATTGGCACTAATTTAATGTAAATATGATAAAGACAGAAACTGGTGGATAGTTTGAATGGAAATAGTGTTCTCATAATTAATGAGGTTTACACCCGGCAAAACTGTAAATTTCAAATTAAACTGAGCAATAATAAATGATACGGTAAGAAAGAAAAATTATTTCGTAAAGGATATTGAGTTAAAATAAGAAACTAGAGAGATAAATTATGAGATATTTTTCACTCTAAATATCAACAGGAACGTATAAGAATGTCAGTATACCTCTCTTTACATGCGTTTAAGTAATTATATTTCTTTCGCGTTATTCCATCTTGTCGGTCTATAAAGTTTTTTTTGAAGAATCTAACATCATTACATCAAGAATGTTTCCCTTCGTCTCTGATTTGGGTTAATCCTTCAATCAGTGCATCTTCATTTCTCCGATTACTTAGAACTAAGCACTGAATGGGGAGGAGAGAGATGAATGTATGAATAAGATGAGCGCTGGAGAGAAGGGATGAGCGCATCGCAAAACGTGTTTCCATAGGAACATGAGAGATGGGAGCGAAGGTGAAAGTCCCCGAGAGATTTTCATCCATTGAGGAGAAGCAAAGTAAAAGCGTGGAATGCAGGCGTCGAGGTCCTCACCCTCCTCACAACCTATCCCTCGGCAACGGCTGCCGTGTCGGAGGAAGGCGGAATGCCATTAAGCTCTTTTTCCCTCTCGCTGGAATGGGTTTCGTCGGATACTGTTGGTCTACAGGAGGAGTGAGGAGATCCATTCACTCGAATCATGAGCATACTCATTCGAATAGAGGGGAGGGGTGGCCGGACTTCCATTCATTAGTCTGAGAGGAAGGAGGATGAAGACGGACGAATGGGAGCCAACTCCAATCTCCTTCGCGGCAGGAGAGGCCGAGGATGCACGGAGATAACCTACCCCCTACACGCATTTATCACACATCTTAC
Source organism: Ladona fulva (assembly GCA_000376725.2). NCBI lineage: Eukaryota > Metazoa > Arthropoda > Insecta > Odonata > Libellulidae > Ladona > Ladona fulva. The sequence continues at coordinate 1,472,903 of KZ308157.1, forward strand.
CTTCTCCCGTCATACTCTCGGAAACATTGCTCCCCATAATCAATGTAAGCTATATAGGGATTATAAAAATGCGGGAGCGTATACAACGTGCCTTTGACGTTTATACCTGTGTGGTTTTACGCTGACTTATATTACTTGAAATATACGCGCTTTCGTAAAAGTCGTGACGAGATACTCAACCGAATGGTAAGTTTGATTCTCCTCCGTGGACGCTCACCCACGGCTGTCAGAGATCTCCCTTGTATATGTATAGCGCAGGTGTTAAGTATGACGAATCCGTTCGATCTACTATTTCATTTGTAAACTAATGTTATAAATATTAAAATTTAAAAGATTTTGGAGATCTATGCCTCAAGAACCGTCCGACAGAAAGGATAAAAGGTCCGCTGAAATACGGAATAAGTATTTTTCTACTGCTTGCATGTACTTCTATTTTTCAGGATGTTTATCTCGATGTCTTTAAGGGGAAATTACTACAAAACAACAATTTTCTCTCACATATCTACCTTTATTTTTCTTTCATTACTCCTTCAGTGCCAAGAGCAAAACCTTATCGATGGAAGTGAGAATTCAATCAAGATAGAGGTACTTAACAGGATAAGGAAATGTAAATTCAGTTGAAACGTGGTAACCTTGAAAAATTTTGTTAAGTTTCAGAGAGATAGAGAGATCTGACCCATAAATCTCTTTTTCACTAATCATAAAAGAGACACAGCAGCCGTAAACAGCTTAGGTATTTTATCAATCCGCCGTAATTCTGAAATAAAATGATGGGATACATAAAAATCGTGAGAACAGAATTACTCGGATAGCTGAATGAATTAATCCAGCAAAATCATTAATTTAGTCTAAGAAGACAGCAGAACTGCTACAATTGATTTTTTAGTGTTGGCTACTCCTACAGTTTAAATAAAAAATGTCATGTCCATGTCATGTATTTTACGCTCATCCAATGATCTCCTCAAAAAGCACGAACGAGGACGTCCGATATGCTACCCAAACAATAATATTCAATTTTAAGGAATCAAGTCTGTCCACGTCGTTTGACGCTTAATTGTCTCCATGAACGTTCTTTCTTAATAACAGTTTTCAATAATGTTTGCTGCGATTCAAATAACTCTCGATACATATCATGCTATACAACCTCCTTTTGTAAACGGAAGGGCAAACTGTAAACTTTTGCATTGCAGTTACTCAATGTCCATCTCCAGTTACGATTTCATTGAATGATAACACAAAATCGATCGCGAGAATTATGCAGACAATTGCGCTTTGAATTGAATGAAGCAATCTCCCTGTATTCAGGGTATTGTATAGTTTATGAGTTAATAAGATTCGACTGAGATGTTATTTAGCAGACGGTCGTTTATCATCACTATTCTTGATTCTTGCTTCGTATATATATTTTTTTCCATAAATGTTGAACTGAGCTGAATCGAGAAATGCTTTTAATTACGTATAACAGTGATAAAGTATGCCATACAATAACTAAAAAACATAACTTCTCCTACAAAGTAAATAAAGGAATATAATATACCGCACTCAGGATTTGCAACATGACTGTAGAAAGAAATGAGGTTTGGCCTTTAGTTCTAAACAGTTTACGATACCGATAAAATCCCAACACGCAATTAAAAGAAGAGTGAAGAGGAAGATGACGGACGGAGAGGGAGAAAGGTGGCTTGGAGAGGCAAAAGAGAGGAGAGGAAACTCGTTCTCTCAGCGTGATTTTATCATCTCCGTCCAGCAGCAGGAGCACGGCGATTTTCCGCGACCTCTTCCCTCCCCTTCGACGCAGCGCGTGGGTTCATTCACTCGGAAACGTGTACAAACCGTCCTTCGGTTGATACGAATCGACCCTCTCGCCTGGCGAAAAGCTCCCGTTTAATAATCGTGTAAGTGACATTTCGTTCTCCCGGAAAAGTGGTGAAATGAAACCTCCCTCAAAGGGCAACGGTGAGAATGCACGTAATTGCACATTTGGCTCGACGCAGAGAGATAATCGAAAAGTCTCACGCTGACGCTTCTCGTCTGATCACCTGCAAGAATCTGTTAACTCGAGGAGCGAGGCATTGCATTCACCCGAAAGATTGATTGGAAAGATTCGTATCGGAGAGCTTCCCGAGGATTCTCAAACGGCTCATTTCTCACTCCGTTGTATTACGCAGGAGGACGCGCAAAGGAAATGTTAAGAGCGGGAGCCCATTCTGAAAAGCCTGAACGCAACCTAAGAAGCAAGACATTCAAACAAAATTAATAACGCCAAAGCTAAGAAGCCTAAAAGGTCTGCACTGTTATTGATTAGCAGCAGATAAAGCAAATTCAAAGTATCAATACGAATGAATCATTTTCCTCCTTCATTTATGAACAAAGACCTCAGAAGGCGAACTTTGATTATTTATTAATTAGATATTATCACCATTATTAAATAATATATTAGGATTGTTAATTTGATATCTGCAAGCGATTCCTTCAAATGAATTGTTCTCTTGATCTAAGGACATGTGTTCTCTTAATTTTTAAGTACAACAGATTATCCATTGCTAGGTTTAGGAGTGAGACTTACAATTAGTCATCGAAAAATACATATGCTGGCAGAAGGCGTACATAAAGCTGCCTTTCCGATGCACGCAAAACATAATTTTGATGATAACTACTAATTTTGACTGGTATTTGATATGGACATCTTCGAAATCTACTTGAGATTTCTAAAGTCTGATATTTTTTAGAATTGAGGTATTTACTCCGTGCCCTAGCTAGTATGAATTCATCGATACATTTTCTCAAAAAACGAAAGTGTAAGATTCATACCTGATCTACCGTCTTATATTTGATTATCATATTCTTTCACTGCAAATCAATGGGAGTTATTCTATACAGGAGATGCTTGCTACAATTTCACTGTGCCTTAGAATACATCATATCAGCATAGTTATTTAATAAAAAGGAATATTAAAACGCAACTTCTACGACGATAAATCTATTCCAGGAATTAGTGCGCAACTCGAAACTCGATGTCCAATTTATTCTAAAAAAATTCGGTAAAAATCATTTCGAGATCTACAACTGAATTCGATTTTTCACTGCAGTTACTTAGAGAAATTACAACCATGGAATAAAATCATTTCAACGAATATAGAGTGCCGGAATATTGGTAGTAATGAAGATTAGATTTTGCCGAAGAACGAAGAAAATAAACAGGACAAAGTATTTGATAAGGAAAGATGCCTACGGCAAATATTGATACAAAGAGGTGGAAACTTAATCGAACACACACTAATTCACGATAGTTTATTGAAGACTGTAAAGAAAAAAATGGTGAAACATAAGATATATAGAGGAAGACATATATTAGATTATGAGATACAGGTAATAATAATAGTAACACGACTTTATTTCAGAATGAGATTGAGATTACTTAGCCTCGTCTTACCTCTAGTCCTATGTCATAGAAAGATATAAAGAATCAAAACACTCCATAGAGAGTATAAACTACTTCTACTAGACCACAGAGAAAGATATAAAGATATAGCTTTTGGGATAAAAAAAGAGAAAATGCAATAAAAAGAAGGAAATAATATACGTGTCTTAAAAAAGCCTAAGTCTGCACTAAGGAAAAATAAGACACCCATGAAGAGGGGGAGGAAAAAACTTGCGAAACCTATTGAAAGTGGTAACTCTTATTTAAAAAGAATACGGGGAATAAGAAAAGGGAAAGTATCAGCAACACTACTGAAAAGAGTTAGTGTTAAGCTCAGGCATTATGAGAGAATGAACCGATTATCTGAGAACGGTTTGGGCTGGCTTTAACAAACTAAGCTTCTGATTGTTAACCCATTTTGATGATAGTGATGAGGAATTTCGGCGGAATAAATATAAATGAACGTTAAATACGCGAAAAGCAGATAAATGAGGGAATATTTTTAGTTTGAAGAGCTTAATGAAGTTTATTGTTCGATATCGGAACACTAAATTACAGAGGCTCATCAAATGTCAATCAGAATAGATTTGACTGCGTCATCAATTTTATATTAGTATGACGAGCTTCAATAAAAAGCATCATACGAGGCGAAGAGGGTACAAGAGCCCTTTGATTGTTTCATCGAACCCAGATTCTCGCGGTGTCACCCCAAACGATATCTACACCCCTTCAGATCGTCGGAGCAAAGCGATCCCGCCCACTTCACGATGCATTCGCGCCCATCTAGAAGTGACATTCTGCCGCACCCCTCCAAAGCACCGAATAACATATCAAACGAGTAAGGAGCGAGTCCACAGAACAAGTGTCGCTCTGAACTGGATGACCGCGCGGCTGCCTTTGATGAAAACGATTTTTTTTTCCGCCCACTTTTTTTTGCTCCCGCATATTTTTTCCTTTCGCCCTAGTAGCGGGTTGATGGGAGAGAAACCAGACGAGAGAAAGGGTCCCTGAAAGACCTACTCGCTCCCACAGGGAGGGTAATTTACATTTTTAACAGGCCGGGTCATTTCGGTTTTTGTCAGTTTGTTTTTTCGTTCGGCCATTCCCGATGAAGATCCCTTTCCGACAAGGACTTACTATCTGCTTCTCACACCATCTTCCTCGCCCATCCTAGATGCCAATGACAGTGTGAAACTAGCCAGAGAGGGGTGTTGTGGTGATTGCCTCCAGAGGCTGGTGTTTTGTCCCAACCCAAATAGAGACACCAACAAAAGAGTACTTTGACGCCTTTTTTCTTTTAAATCCAACGCCGTGGCTCACCCTTCCCATTCGCCTCTCTGTCCATCTACTTAAAGAGATGACGACCGACAGAATCACATTCGCGGCGACCGCTTTGATCCTGTAAATGCTCGGAAAAGAATGTGGACTCGTTGATCCTAAGGATCACCTTATTTTTCGAGTAAAATCATTTACCACGCAAGTATAAGGAAGAATGGACGGTATTTTTACTTATTATCCAAAGCCTTCACAAACATCCATTTATTGGACAATTACAGTGGTATACATAAACAGTAAGAATAGATGAACACACACAGCCATTCCGTAACCAGAAAAATCCGAACATCCGGGACTAGTAACCGGGACCTACGAGGTTGAAGCGCAAGCATGCTAACCTCTCCAATGCAGCAGCCGGTGGCAAGGGAGGAAATGGTTAATGGTTTGATAATTTATTATAAGATAGATTAGGAACATGAACTAAAACCGACTATATGAGTTACGCCAAGGAAAGGTATCTTTCGCTGAAGAAATATCACTAAAATTATTCATTACTAAGGATAGTATCCAGGAATAAGAAGACAATCTTACCAAATTTATCGTGTTTTTAGCATTTAAACTCCAACAATTTCTTAATTAATGAGAATAAATTGCAGAAACCGAAAGACAGGGAGTATTATGCATTTTTGATGTCTTAATGTGGTCACTTTTTAATGGAAGGCTAATAAAAGCAGGGAAAATTCGGTAATCATAATAGTTATTCGCAAAAAATGCAACATAAGACACTAATTATTATTAAGGTCTTTATTAAAGGCGAGATTGAGACTGAAAGTCTCTTCTTCCATCTAACCTTTCGTCAATGATTTTATGTACATAAAGACTTGTGTGTAGGCGAAAAGAAATAGAGAGGAAAACTTTAGAAGGATACTATGGTCTCAAGACCCCCAGCAGAATAGGAGTAATTTCGATTTACAGCAGGCAGAAGAGAAAAGAAACTTACTTCTTCAGAGAAACGTATACGAGTTTGTACCTGAGTGTTGATTATTATATCAGCAAAGTAGTTCATTGATTTACATGCCACCTCCCCGATAATAGCTATCACGACTAGATAGGTTGATAAAAACGCAATCGAACCGAAACATCCCTTTTCGAAACAGAATTCAAAACTAGGATCTGTGGATGTAGATGATCCCCGGAGCCACCAAGTGAGACTAATTTCCAAGCTTAAATCATTAGAAGCTAACATATTTAAAAAAATAAAATCAGGATTTTTTTGTGCGCACTTATTTCGTAAATTTTGCTACTACGTAATTAGATTTTCTTCAAGAGAGTTCTGCAGGTAATTAAAAAGCAATACCATAGATTCTCTTAATTACTTTCAAACAATCGAACCATCTATTTGATAACGGTTTGGTTAACTGGTGGCCTCGCAAATTAACCGGATTCCGCTAAAAATTACGGGTTTGAAAATTAACTGTAACAATCTGAAAGGAGGGTTCGTTTGAATTGCTCAGCCGTCCCTGACGACTCCAAACAAAATCACTCTCCCAATCCCCCCGCTCTCCGTAGTCTACTGAATTCCTTATCGGCTCCCATCTCATGAAGAGAGTACTTTCCGGAGGGTTTAATGGAAGACAAGAGGAGGAAACAGCATTGACAGAGCTCGATCGCCAATACTAATTATAAGGCTGTGTCTGGAACGAGGTTGGGGGAATGAAGGAAGAATTGAGGATAGACGTCCATGAAGGCGTCCTTGGCTGCCAATGGAAACATGGAATTAAACGCAGAGATGGTGTGGAAGAAGAAGACGGAAAGTTTCACCTCCATCGGAGGAAAGTCGAGCGGAAGGGAGACTAGTGCAGGATAAAGGCAAAATAAAAAGGCTCTTGAACTCTTTACTTTACATAGCTGTCGTCGCAGGAGTCTGCGTGGGAAAGTCAAGAGTGGGCAATTTGCCTTCCATTCCAGCAGTCGTCATTAAAAAACCAGATTAAAGACTGGAAGACTTTCTCGCCTTCGGAACTGGGAAACGCATTGGAATGCGTTATGTGAAATGGTATTCCTTTAGTTCGTTCATACAGAATCGCGAACACATCATGTCAAACAGTTTGAATATTTTCAAATAACTGATTGTTAATAAATTTCATTAACTAACTAACAAAAGAAAAATTCGCTATTTATTTTGTGATAACGGAAAAGATAGGGAAATAGAAGCGATAACACACTTGCATCATAATTTATCATACAAAAGACTTTCGTATAAATAATCTTGTATCGAAATTCTTGCGGAAAAGGAAGATAGGACGTCATAAATCCTTAAATACCAATCAACAAACAAATCTAAATCAAAATATTTCTTAAAGAAGTTTCTCAAGTAGAAACGCAATGGTTAATCGACGACAAACGTCTTAGATCCTTGAATACAAATCAATAACCGAATATAAACGTCAATTAAACTTTTTTTTAATCTCTACAAATGGTAATTCTTCAGATGTTTTCGAAAGCATTGACTCTCGGAATTAATAACACGAAACCAAATTCTGGCTCCTTTCCATGAATATCATTAAATAGGTCCGTGACAATTTTGTCGAAACCGTTTTCTCAGTGAATGAGTTGCTAAAGTAATTCCAATGAATCAGGAGAAAACTTCAGAGAAGCGTGAACTAATTTAGAAATATTATTGCCCAAATGTCAATCGAACATTTACACCCCGGGTGGTTCGAATTTTCCGACTGAAAACATACTTTTTAGGTCATTTCCTCTCAGACGGACGTACCTGCTGTAATAAAACATAAATATAGCTCATCATGGCGACCGGATTCCAAATATTCCGATAAACGACTTTTAGAGACGCAATTGACTTCTATGATAGTACAAATAAGAAGCGGTAGGCGCTTCCCCCTTCCAATCCTATGGGAGCCTTTTTTCTTGCCTCAAATCTCATCTCATTCCATAATTTCAATCTCCCAAATTCGAGGGCGTAGATCGCCTCGAGACACAAAGCAGCCTAATCATTTACCTGCCTGAAGGAGCGAAGGGGAATTTTATTCTCTCTTATCCGTTTTTTGTGCCTTGGACCAAGTTTTTCCCTCAAATCCATCACTACATACCGAAGGGTCTCCGAAACCCATTAAATTCAAGTCAAGCGCTATCCGCCATGAAAAGAGCGAAGGGAAGTCTTGGAGGACGTCGAACCGTCAGCAAAAAAACCAAAGGGGTGCCGGGAATGTGAAATTAAACTACGGAACTTGTTTTTCTCACTCTCACTACTCCTTCGAGTTAATTTCAGCGTCTTTTTATTGAGGATATAACATCACGTCCCTCTACATAAATAATTCCGCAACGGACGAGGAAAAATTACTTTGGTTTTCTTTGCTAAGAGGCTAAAGTCAGTTCACTACTGAAGCGAAAACGGAACTACTAATGTGAACAGAGATGCAAAATAGAAAAAGTAAATTAATTTTGTTCCTCGTAGCAATTTATAATAGATTCACTGAAGGATTTGTACTCAGTGGCTTGAAAAAAGAGGCTACCAGACAAGGCGTGAAGACTCGAGTGATCAACAATGTACTTTATAAACTGAGTAAAAACATCAAATAATAAAGAAATTAAATTATTAAAGTAATGATATTCTCCAATTATTTGATTATTGTGAGATTTCAAGAACTATTGGAGCGTTTCAGGTTCAGGTCAACATTTCAGGTAAATTTCTACTCCAATTGAATTATTTTTCCTTAATTACCTCCTATACTAATACCGAGAAATTCTCAGATTTAACAATTTCGTTATACGCCAGAACTCAAAAGTGGATAGAGTGGGCCGTCATACAGATCGTAAAAACAATTTTATCCAGTTAAGATTGCAATAACTCGAGTTTCGTTCATATTTAAATACCCCAGTGAATATAAACTAATCGAGAAATTGGATCTTCTGGCAATTATGTGGATTATATGAGTTTAAAAGGCAAATACAATAAATGAAACCCAATTCATATATTATTAACAAACAAGTTAACATTTCATTAATAAGAAACCCAACAAAAAAACCGAGTTTAATTCGGCTACAACATAAATGTAGAATCGAAATTAATAAATTTCCTCCTCTTCTTTCTTAGGAACTTAAAAATGACTCTTAGCTGCAACTTTACAGAGCAACATCTCTGAGTTTCAGCGGACCAACTAATTTTGCATAGGATGGTTAGACATTTATCTTTCCCCTCTCGAATTACAAGACGCCTAATTACGAGAGGATTTTCTCATTTAACGAGTTTCTTGTTGTTTACAAAACTCGAACTTGCGTCGTTTATCTTTATTAATTGCTTTGAGGATGGAAGCCTTAATTTCGTCCTCCGAGTGACCCGTGATAGACTTTTAATTCGCTTCAGTGACGGAACGAATTCGCTTTTTTTCGACGAATGCCATCGCGACTTGTTGGACCACTTCTCAAGAGGGAGTAGAAAAACCCAAGTCTCAAAAATCGTCCTAAGGAATACTATGTCCTTACATGTAATTTTCAAACAAAGCGAGGCGTTTTCGGAAGGAAGCTCGATTCTCTTCAGCTAAATACTTGATCATCGATACCATTTACATGGGAAATTTGATGATTAAAGGGCTAGAAAAAAGCTAGCCAACTTCCAGTAACCTTTCTTTAGCCACATTTCCGTTTGGTGGGTCGCCAGGAGTATTAATTTCTAATCCCGGGTCCTGGCCTACGAAACTTCCAGAACCTTCGAGGTTGATCCTCAGCATCCCAGGAAGAGCACGTCGAAGAACTCATTCTCTCTGCATCTTCCGAAAGCGTCTTCATCGTCCCCTCCTCATCTTCCACCCAGATCATGTTTCCCTACGCGTCCATCGCCACTTCTTTGCCGTCCATCTTTTCTCTTTTAGAATCTTAGAGGCGGAACCAACGGAGCGAGGACATTCAGGCCCTGGACGTACCGGTTCGATACCGGGTTGGTCAAAGAGGCGTCTGCAAGACTACGACGGGTGATTCACTTGGTAAAGATGTCTGAAAAAGGGAATCGAAGAGAGCATCCTGCACTCCCCGTTTGCTCTTTGCCGACTCCAACTACGGCGATTACGGCGACTTTGAACCGCGAGATAGACCGTCTAAAATTCCAGTCTTCAGAGGGAAAGAAGCTTAGGTATCGCGAAACATTTCCTTTGGACCAGAAGGATTTCTTAAAGGTGGAGCCCCGGCAGTTTTTCTTTTTTCGTGGTTTCAAGTGAGTATTGCGAGAGTTTAGGATTGACAAAACATATGGCCTCAAAGTTTGGAATGCATTTACAGTGGAACAGTGTACCTTGGTTATCCTGGAACAAATAACAACCGTTAACAAAAACCGTTATTATAAAATTTCCCATAACCACACTATATCTCAAATATGCAGTTAAAAATCATTCAAATGTTATAAACTTATGGTACATGATTTATTCAAAATTATTTACTGCAAAAATGATCATTTATAGAAGGAATATTCATAAAAGCAGCTTTTATCCCTTTATCTTCATCAGAAGGCGATGTAAACCAAAGACACTCTTTGATCACAGTCACTCGCTGTTGACAATGTACTCCATTATCTAAGGCCGTCGTTGAGGCAAGTACCACTGTATTTGCCTACTATAAGGAATTCTATCAGATTTAACGCTCCCAAAAGAAGTAAATTTATAAGGCAGAGAGAAGTAGTTACTGTCTTTCAGATCAGGGTAGCTGAACGCAATTGTCTGTAACTTGCCCTATATGTGTGACTAAAGAGGACGTACTGTAAACGTACGTAACGTAAATTCATATCGTTCCTGTCACATATTGTATATCTCTTACGGATTAGTTAACGATTCTTCCCATGGAGTTGTTAAAAATGCACGCGTATTTAACGCTTATTTACTAACATTCCAAAAAAGTACTCAATTCTCAGGACATAAAGTAACAACGGAGCAGATGCATTTCCTAATTTCAAAAAAAACTGCAGTCAAGCCTCATGCATACTGATTCTCAATTACGAAAGATTACGGAAGAAAGAAAGTAAAAAGGCTTCCAAGCAGAATCACGAGGAATACAGTGAATAAAGAATAGCAACCCAAAGAAGAAAATACTTACTTCGCCAACTTGAATTTAGAAGCGATAAGGGAGTTAAACGAGAAGTTTTAGAAAAATTAAACCTCAGGAGTAACTCTTGAGACATTTCTTTGAGCATTCAGTTCTCTAAGCCCTCTTTATCTACATCAGAGAGTTTTAGCGACGCTTCAGATTTCAAGTCCTACCGATACGTTACTTCCGTAGAACTAGGTTCCCGAAGAATATCTCCGAAGGAATGGACGAAACGAGACGTAAAATTTTCTCCCGCGAAATACCTTTTCTTCCACATCTCTCTCCTTCCTCTGGTCCACTCTTATTCGCGCCCTATCCATTTTGGCGTGACAAAAGCACTCACACCTGGCAGGTTGCCCCCGAGGCATTCCGAAGGAAAAGGAAAAATGGGAGAGGTCGAACGGATACGAAAGGGTGAGTTCGAGGGTGAGAAAAAGTATGGCGTCACCTCAGCCCCTCCCACATGTCCTTCTCTCCAACCGAACACGCACCTATATACTTCGCCATCTCGGCCCAATCTAGCCTCTTCCCCCGGCGAATATTCTGCGTTCGGGTTTCTCGGTGACAGTATGGCGAGCGAAGGCAAAAACGCAGTTACCTGCTTCGACACACGCGAAAATCCTCGGTGCACCTCCTTTGGTTCTCATCCGGCGAGCTTTCACCACCCAATACGTGGTTGGCGATTACAATGGCGTGCTAAGATAGCGTTTGAAAACAGTTGAAATCATTAAGATTATGATTATTGCTTAAATTTGAGAAATAGAGAACAAGCGATTACGTATCACAAATCAATCCTTTGTTGATTTATTGGAAACATTTCCTATCTGGAAGAATGATACAATTCACAATTTCTATGACTACGTTCCATGTGTACCCTCAAACAGACCACCTTGAATCACTTCCCTAAGATGTTGTAGTGAAATAAAATAATTTATGAGCTAAAATAAAATGAATTACAGTACATTGTGATAGCATGAGTACTTCTTCATCAACGTAAATTTACCCTCAATTGTTATATTGCCTCTACTCTTGAAACATTCATAAAATTATTCTTTAGTATTGTATTCGGTAAATCGCGACTAAAATTCAAAATGGTACATCTACTTCAACTTCAATTTTTACTACCGCAGTTCTAGGAAGTTCACAACGTTAAATTTGGTATTCAAGGAGGCAGGATGAGGAGAATTACCTCGTAATACTTTTAAAAGTCCAGCCTTAGCGAAATAGGAAATTATTATGAATAGAATTATTCCGGAGTGAACTTCTGCTTAAAATTCGAAAGAGCATAGAAAGTAAACAGCACATAAATATGAGGTAATTGCAGGGATGAAGATATCTCAGAATTTAATTTAGGTTATATACGCCCTGTCATTTATAGCAAGAATCGTCGAACTCCAATCTCTTTTCCCCATCAATTGTAATGACACAGAAAACGAAGCGTGGGAAATAGTGGGAGAGAATCAGAATGTCATTTTCGTACAACAATCCGAAGGCGTCCTTCAGCGTCATGAGCGCACTTGAGGATCGAACGCCATGCAAGAGTGGGACGCCTGTTGGTCGAGACGTTGTCCATTGACTTACCCTCGATCCATTTATCCCATGCCCTCTTTGAAATCGATAAGGAGTGAACAAGGAAGCCGTCTATCAGAAAATGGTCACAACGTTTACTTCCGCAGATGAAAATTAAGTTCGCCATGGTTAATAAAGGTGCTTAATTCAGCCGAGAAGATAAACGCATACCGAAGCGATACTGGAAATACCAATGCATCGCCTTTGATGCATAACAAGTGAAACGTTGAAAATTCTAACAGGTAAAACTGAGTACAGTTAATAATTGCATAATTTGAAGCAATTTCTGGTAATACTCTAATGAGATGACTGTGGTTTTACATTATTGGAAGTCTTGCCAAGGCCTTGCAAGCTTAAATACTAGAATGCTAAATTTGCACGAAGATAATTTCGCTTCAGAAAAAAAAAAAAGATTTCATTCTGTGAAACTTCCCATAAAAAATTCCTTTCAAAATAAATATTATAGAAATATAGACTATAAAATAATATATATATATAGATATGCGCTAAATTAAACTAATTCTGTGAATTCATAGATTTTAAATCATAGCTTGTACTATTAATTTTTTTGTATGTAGACCTGGATAAGAAAACCATATTCGAGAAATATGGAAATTATGGTAAAAAGTTATGATTAAAACGATGTTTTACAACTCCTTTTAAGAAAAGTTGCGTTGTATGAACATCAAACGGTAAACCAGAATTTTAATGAATATACTTAATGCAAAGAGTATAGAAAACTCTTTATACGTCCATTTCGTAAAGGAATATAGGCAGTCGATTTGAAGGAGGTGTCCTTTCGAAGACTTACCGGCGGCTCAGATTTCGAGATTGTGCCAACTTAATTCATCTGAATTGATCGTTCAATGGTTCAATCAGTTACCCTCACCTTCTGTCGCCTTTTTTTCCTCCCGTCAACACACTGCATCTCACATCTCCTTTGCCGGATATTCCATCCACGAGTAATAGCCAATTTCCTCCGTTTTCGACCGCTCGACCGAAAGCGATACGATTTGTGTACGTGAATATCTTTCGACCGACGGCCATCAAGCAATAGCCGCTGACCAATCGCATGTCTTCTTTCTCCGCACTCACTTTACGAGTTAACTAACGGTCGAGGAACTTTTGCGAGTTGAATAAGGAAGCAAGGAGTCCTGTCCGAGGATTTTTTGTAGCGTTCGATTTAAAGGAGGTCTTGCATCCGTTGCTGGGATTGCTATTTTCTCGGCTCGCTACAAATTAAGTAAAAAAATCCACACCGAATGAAAAGGGCTCACTCTGAACTCACCGGAAAGAAAGGAACATATATGGAACGTCAAAATATTCACTTAGATTTCATAAGAGCCTTACATATACAGAACGTACCGTCGATTGTCTTCTGTAAAAGATTTTTCCACCAAGATTGAAAAGCAGTTTTGTGTGTATAAAAGTTAGAATATGGGACTTCTTTGCGAAATTGCTTTATTAAGCGAGAAATGAAAAACAAAATTTAGGTTTACTGCCAAGGGTATGTATGAGACAGCGCTGCTTTAGGAGAGTGAAACGGGATAAAATCCATACCTATATCGCTAATGCTAATCAGCATTTTCGCACCTGTAAAACACATAATGGCCTGTTTGTACGAGTCTTTAGCAGGCGTTGGCGTCATTATATGCCGTGTTCATTGCCTAAATAAAGATATGAATACAAATCAGTTGTAGAGAATGCGTTTCAACGAGCAGTGAGTCTTTTTCTACATTCCAATACTCATTGGCAAAGATGTTCAAGAAAAATACATCCTGAAAATTAGCTACGTGAAAAGTAACCGGGTAACTTTTAAAGAAGGAACAGCGAATCCTCTACAAGCAATCCTTCGAAAGAGCGGAATGTATTAAGTTACTGCCATCAGGGAGTACATACTTTGAAATATCGTATCCTTGGATTGATTTGCTCACATTGTATATATTTTACGGATTTATCTTTCATTTCCAGTCGAAATTTTTAAGTACTGAACAATATTACATGGAACTATTAAGGTGTTTCAAAATACAGTCGGTACAAAATGCAATATAACAATAATATATCAGGGATGGCGAATATTTTTCAAGCCAGTAAAAGGGATATATTTTTAAGAAATTGATTATCACGAAAATCAAAGATCAGGGATGCGATTAGGTGAATTTGTAACAAATGATATCAAAAATGGGCGATAAATACGGCATGTTTGCATGGCGGATGCATGTAAACAAGGCGGATTTTGCGCGAGTTTGGGAGATATCACTAGTTACAAAAGTTACATCATCGCACCCCTGGAAATCAGAATTCAGCCATGTTTTGCTGAGACTCTTTCACAATCAAGTACGAGCGTAAAATTTGGCGATGCATCAAAACCTGGCCGACTCAAAAAGGGGAGCATTATGAAAAACGGACAAAGAACTGTCACTTTTTACCATCCTTTTACCAACGCAATTTTCATCGCCAAAATAAGAGCGAAAAACAGATTTTCGTTCGATAAGTCGGGATTCTGTCCTTTATCTACAGGTCAATCATGGTGCTGTAACTTCTCGGCAGCCCTTCCGAGCACGTGTGCAAAGAATCGCAGGTGGATCGTTCATTCTTCCGCCTGCCATTATTTCGCGTCGCACCACACGCAGCGCTAGGAAATCACTCGAGCGTCCATCTTTCCCCCCTCGCGACCCCCGTTCGCATCCCTGCCGGCCCCTTCCGTTCCACTTTCCGCTGTCGGGGGCGCCTTCGAAGTTACCAGACCGGCCGAGGGGAGGCGCGGATAAATCAACGCCCTCCATTCTCCCGCCCCTCAGAGAAAGAAACACACTCGCCTTTTTTCAGCGTAACGCCGATTCGCGAAGCTTTATTTCCCGTCTTAGCGTTTCCTATCGGAAAGCGTAGAAAAAGACTCATAGGAATGGAAGGCGCTATAAAAATTGTAGGTGGAGAGCCTGGCCTCATCAGCTTGAATGATTTTGCGACCTTCTGTAGGGGTTGTAGGTGAGACAAATATAAGAGATGGTCGGAGGTGAGGTAAGGATCATTAGGTCTTCTATGCAGTGAAGAAAAGAGGCAATAGATAGTGCCGGATCAATGGGAAGAGCAGCTGATGCTCGGTCTGGTGATTTTAGGGGAGGTCAGCCGAATCAAAGCTAATTGGGTTTTGAGAAAACAAAGAAAGAGTGGTGGACAGATAATTAGTGCTTCTGAGTCTCTGAAATCGATGAGGTACATAAGCAAATGTGGAGTAAATGATCAAATTATATGGTTTTTACCGAGGAATTGGATGGATAGGTTCTCCCTCGCGAAAAACTCATCACCTCGTTTTAAAAAATCGTTTAGCTACTATCAATATTGGATTATTTTCTGCATTTTTACACAGAAAAGTGCTAAAGCTGTACATCAAATCGGAAGCGGTAATAATTTGTCACAGATTAAATGCCACTAAATGCGATTTTTCATAGGAAAAAATGAAGCAATCACTTTCGAGCTGGCGAGTTAAGTAAGCATAGGAAATGTAATCGAGAGGATGAAGCAAAATAAATTTTGACGAGAGTGTTGACTTTTGCAGTTATCCGTTACTTTCTAAAAATTTCTTAACAGACTATAGGATTTCACGGACAACTCGTGTATTTAGATAAAGTAGTTAGATAAAGTAAAACATTTAAAAATAAATATGAACTATATTATTAAATGCGTGAACATTAACCATTACCGTTGTTTTTCGAAAGAAATCGAAACCAACGATTTATTCACTGAGACAAGATACGATGGCCAGGAATATAGAATCCAAGAAAACAGGTGGTTTTCCATATATAATCGCAGCAACCCGGTAGCCGCTTGACGGATCTCCAATCCACCACGCAATTCAGTCGTAATGTTGCAACACAAAAGAGGATGGATGTACTTTGTAGAAGAACATCGCATGAAAATCCCTGAAACGACATCCAGAGAGTGAAGAATCGATTCGCTAGACTTTCCCGAGGCGCATTCCAACCACTTGGCCGAAAAAAGTGCTCCGAGACCCACTCATGAATAAAACATCAGGAGTTACCAAGGCAGCGAAAATGGCGCTAAAACAAACAAGCATTTGAAAATCTCGCCTCCTTGATTTCCAAACCACTGCCTTTTCCCTCCATTCTGTTGGGTTGGCAGCACCGTCTCCCCTCTCCTCGGTGGCGATGCTTTTTTCCTTCCCTCAGCCTTCTTTCCCTCCGTGTGTGCGGGTGGGACTCGAGAAAACAGAGAATGCTTGTGGGGCCTTGGCGTGGAAGGAGCCCTGCGCCCTAGAGCGGAACGGGAGGGAGGAGGATTGAGAAACACCTCCGGGGGAAGCCAAGGGAAATGAGACTGGGGGCCCTTGATCGCCTTGATGATCGCCATTGTATTATCCACTAGCATCTTAATTGCGAGGTGTTTTCGTCAGTCCTGCCGCAAACTGGGGGAATTGTCAAAAAGGCACCAAAACAGCGGGTAAACGTTCGAAATCATGCTTACTATGTAAACGTTGGCAGCACTTTAACTGAAGAAAGTTTCTTTATGAAAAAATATATGAACATGAGCAAGCTTAGAACTACATCAAAAAGAAAACAGTGCATATGGAGGTAGGCGATAGAGAAAATTAGTTAGAGTAAAACGTCTGGGTGGATGCGGTCGAAAATTTCGACAACTGAATTAAAATAAAGATTCGCCCAACAAGGCTACGAGGTAAATTTTGCATCTAGGAGTACCATGAATTCCCAGGATTATCACCCCAATAATTCGTTTCATCGTAACTGGAAGCAAGAAAACATGACTTACTGCCTATGGAATTAGAGATTTATCCTTGTAGGGAAATTAATTCTTGCGAAAAGCAGTTTAGCCGTTTCAATTCTCCTTGTTGTCTTCCTCAGTTAATCGTAACCAAACTATTTTCAGAAGGTAAAATTATCATGGCTGATAGAATTATTTCAAGATTTTCTTTGATAAAATTGCCGAAAAATGCAGGGCTCCTTTATTCATTGTGTCCCTTGAATAGTGAATTGGACACTCACCACTCAGTTCTGCTCATAAGAAGAGAATAGTTTTGAGGATAGGAGATTTGATGATGAAATGTAATGAACGTACAGTTTGTTTTCCGCTAACGTCCGCCAATAAGAGTGACATAATTCCTGTCCGGCGTCATCAGTCAAAAGAAAACGGTATCTTGAGCGTTTCGCGACTGCAAAAGCGTTTTCGCGTCGTTTCGATCGAGGATTTCTCAATAAAACGGTATTCTGCTTTAATTAGAGGAGAAAAAATCGCGGGCGAGGAGTGTGGGATAGGTGCGGGAGTGAGATCACACACACGGAGCAGGGAAAACACTCCCACGCGTGCGCCTTGGGTTCCGCCGAACGACGTCTGTGGGAATGTTGCGATGTGGAGGCTTAATTCGAGTGAAGAAAGAGAGACACTTCGAAACACCAGAGCGTTATATCGAAGGGAGACGCGCTTTTTTCAAAACGAGGACCAAAACCAGCTCATACCCTATGGTCAAGCACAGACATTTCTCCTTCAGTGTTTACAAAAATTACAGCAATTTCATTCCTCTGTTCTGACGACTATAACATGTTGTTTACATCATTATTCAAACATCGCTCATGACTAAGCCCTGAATGCCCGAAAGAATCATGGTATTAACTTTTCCGTACCACGTTGAAATGGAAGAATAACTCTAGAATTACATAAGCTGCTTAACCCATTGTGCAGAAGATCGTTGAAAGATACTATTATTAGCATTAGTGCTAGAAGTGCTTCGACTGGTTGGGTCATTACGCACGTAAACCTCCACCGGGAATCGAACCCGGGACCACTTTCATCGAAGTCGAACGCGTTGCCTAATTGCCTATCCGGGAGCCCAGAAAGAAACCGTTTGTGCCATAGAATGATGCTGACTTACATACATTTGGACATACAACACCTTCAAAGTAAACAAAATCGATGCCTGCATTCATTTCCGGGTTTGATAAGCTTTCTCCTGATGCTACCCTTCGACTGCATAACAGATTATCCTCTGGCGAGAAATGCCGTGCACGATTGTCTGCAGTTAAGTGCTCTCTTCTGTACGACCTTTCAGTCTAAGAAGAAGTTATTTTCATCGTAATTGTCGGTTTTGTCAAATAATTATTTACCGTGATAATTGCTGTTTTTCATGATGATGATGATGACTTATGGGGTCAAAACCATGGTCCTGGAATAAAATATTGTGGATAAGGTGTCCCTTCGTTATTGTTTATAATGGACACCTACCACGAAGTGGAGGCCGGCCGAATTATTAGATTCTACTCATTAATCGTCATCTTTGTCTATGAGAGGAACATTTTCATTGAATGCTATTGTTACTGAAAGAACGAAATTCCTCATCGAACAAATGCAAACCCCGCGAAATGAAGGAGCGCATTGAAGCCGAAAGGGTTCGATTTGATGGAAAGAGTTCTCGCACGTGGAAGAATTCGAAGACAAGAGTTTACCAACTCCCAGAGGCTCCAGCGAAGCGGGAAAGCCGAAGCAGGGGAAAAAGATATTACAGAACTTTCTTGACGAATCTAGGTCGTTGCAATGTTTTTAATTGCCCTTTTTCCGTTTCTCGCCAATGCGAACTTGAGAAAGCTCGTGTTTCGCAAGGTATCGACAGGAAATGTCCTTTCTTACGATGGGATCGTGTTCCGTTTGAATCGTACATGCAACTGAAAATTTTAATTCATTCCGCCATTAACATATTTTCCTTGACAAAGATGGACCTTGAGAAACTACGGAATTCCCAGGTTTTCAGCTTGGAAATTTGACGGTTTGAAGGAAAATACTGCAAATTCATCCACTTCCGTGCGAAAAAACGAGCAGCGAGCCATAACAGTATTTTTCTGCGGCCGCAAAGATTTGACGCACAGGGAAGCTTCTTAATGCCGCACTGAATAAATAAGTGGACAAATTCGTGATAGGCAACTTAAAAATCTGGTTCCCTTTATGGTAGAATTTCACCAAAAACTAATCTGAAGCGTATATTTTCTAAGAGTTGCATTTTTAAAGTCACTAGCAGAAAGTTATCCTGATAAGGAAGTTACAAAGATAAATTTTTATATGAAACAGGAGTTCCGTTTTTCCAATAGCCGGGTGAGCTCCCATTTACCCCTTATCGTTGTTAATATCGCGAGTGAACTCAATTTCATTCATTTCATTATGAACGGTAAACAAACACTGCCTGTGTCCCTATTAAATTGCTATTTGTCTCTGTAGTCTCTCCATCTGTTTGAGTCGAATCCTTCCTCTTACTTCAATACAAATATACATCAAACGCCGCAGAAAACAGAAATTAAGATATCTCCATCCTTTTATTCCTCTTTTTTGATTTCATAACACTTATAATACTAGCAGTAGTAATTTTATAAGTGCTTCGACAGCTAATTTCATATTGCACGTGAGCCTCCATCTGGAATCGAACCCAGGACCACTTTCGCTGAAGTCGAACGCGTTACCCATATGGCTATCCGGAACCCCTTCTCATACTACAAACCAAATAGAATAGATAAATGGAAAATCACACTTATTCTATCTTTTGTAAACGAACTGGTAAGTCTTTAGCAGCAAGTTGAAGTAATAGGATGGGAAACTGAAAAATAACCTCACCATGCTGGGAGTAATCGCTTAAACCTCACTCTTCCCGTACAATCTTATGACTCATCTTCTATACCAAAATTTTGTAACGCTATCTTCGAAGTACAAGGTATGAGGAAAAATGAGTTTCACCCGCAATCCAAGGCTTTTCAGAGTTGTATTCAATACCAACAGTTGCCATATTGCTATGTTTCACGCTTGGATTAAATGAGAATGGAGGCATCCATTGTCCTCAGCAAGAGCGAGAGGAAAAAAATGCGGAGAATGATAAAAAATACGCGGATCTTCCGGTTTTGATCTTTCTATTTGGAAGAAGCTAGGAGCCGGGGATAGAGAACACATGCGCCACTGCGCAAACAAATGAAGGGACCGCCTTTGACGGTGCCTGCTGTCGTAGCAATTAAGGGAAAAGGAATGAATAGGCGCATACACTGTGAGGTTACTCAAAGTAGAGACCAGTAGTAATTAAGAAAGAGGGCATTCAAACGTTTTGAAAAAACGGCGATTCGTCAAGGCGGAAGAAAGCGCTGTTTGATTTCCGTTCGAGAAAAAGGTAATGAAAATATCTTGAATAGCTACTGATCGTTTATGTACTTTTGCGGGGAGTCAATGAACTTGAGGCTTCGTTTCTCACGAAAATGGAGGCCTCTGAAAGACGATAAGTTTGTGAGCGATAGAAGAACACCTCAGGAAGTTCAGAAGGAACGTTATCCTAGTGCGTTATTGAAATCCATTGACAGAATAATTGACTATTTGAACATGGTTACATTGACAAACTGTAATGTTTGAACTTGGAAATAACTTTAGTGACGAATTAATGAGTTAAAGGAATTGTACCTCGGAATATAACTGGAAGAGGTATCGGAAAGTAAGGGACACGGTAAATACAGGACGAAAGATACGCGAATACTAGAGAAAGGGCAAAAATGTTCGAAGCAATGGAACGATGAAATAGGTAAGAGATATTTGGAGGAAATGCACATCGAGAAAAACTGGATTTAAATCAGTGTAGCGCCGTTTAAACACCCTCATCAAAATTTACAACTCAGTCAAATGCATCCACATCCTCTCACAACAGAAATGTTCACTCGGATTTTAAAATATTCATTGATAGATAATCAAAGAGAGGAGATAAGAAAAGTAGCGATGTTCCTACATACCTACGCCTCGAGAACCCTTCCTCTTTAATTCGCAAATCTCGCCATTTCATTCCGATGGCTAGTTTCATTAAACGATTCCAGTTCGCAGAAATCACAAAGGACCGGTCGAGGGACACCGATACAAAGAATTAAGGATCACGTCACGAATCTCCCCTCTCGGATCAGACCTATAAAGCCCTTTGTGGGGACAAAAACGCCGATGCTTGAGAGCTTCTTCCTTCAACGACCGGGATTAAACTCGCCCTCTTCCCACTTATCCCCACATGACGAACCCCGCCCTTTCACCCGCACGGCCATTTACTCCTTCATTCGCATGCGAGTTTTTTTCGACGACCAAGCGATTAAGAAATAACAATAGCGGCTGCCCTCCCCGCGCGACACTTCCTCATATACAGCAAGTCTTCCGGCCATCTACCGCAGCGGAGCGCAGTCAACCTAAGCTCTCGAAAGAAATGAAAGAGAAGCGAAATTAAACCCCTTCCTCTCTGTTTGGTGAGGACCCTCGTAGCGACTTCCCCGTATCACCCACTCCTCCCTGCGAAGGAAGGTCCTTCGTCCAGCCGCAACCTCTGCCGCGGCAGACAGAGATTGACCGGCGGAGGCTCATTGCATCGAAAGAGGACGCCAAACCCACCCTCTCTCTCTCTCTCTCTTCCCGCATCTCCTCCGGCCGTGTCCCAGCAGCCGTAACCATCACGGCCCTCAACTGCCGACATCCTGCTGGCTGATCTGAAGAGGAGAGTAGCGTATAAGGAGAAGAGGTGTGCGTGTGTGCGAGTCTCCAGGAGTAGGAAGAAGAGCGGGTGGAAGCAGAGATGCTGTGGCGAGGGAAAGAGGATACACAACTCGAGGTCGACCGTTTTTAAGGGACGGAGACTAAAAACAAAAGGTGTCTGGAAAGGTGTGTTTACGCGGAGAAGCACAGGGTCCTAAAGTGCCAATGGTTGATGGCGATGAAGTCGTTGGAGTTTCCTGAAAGCTAGGTCCTCCCAATTATATGGAAAGCCTGATTCAAGATGAAATATTTTAGCCTCAAATATAAGTACAGCTAGTGCATGTATGAGGAAGTAGATTCGTGAGAGAGTCGGGCACTTATCTTCGAGAACGGTAGTTGAAAATTTCTGCATGGAAAATTATGTAGTGCAGTACTAGTAGTAGAAACCAGTGAAGAAACTAGAGCACTGAGCAAGCGTATCGCCATAAAGGAATTAAGGAATTCAGTTGCTCAGGATACCTCCCTGCGCCCTAATAGGAGAAATGTATGCACTGCTCCGTCCCCGAAAACGCCTCCCCCGAGAAAGGAGAACGCAACGAAACCCCTTCCAATATATCAAAAAATAACTTGATGCGCAATTGAGTGAGAAAGTAATCGCTGACAAGAAAACCCAACAGCTTAAGACTAACACGAACTAATTCTTCACATTTCTCAAATTCCTTATCTTTTTACGACATACTCGTACCTGAAAACATCGAAACAGTGCTATGCGCATAATTTACACTAAATATTGGCATACCAAGTAAAGGATTAAGAACTATTAGAGACGACTACATAGATTAATTTTGAGGGACCAGTCATGTCGCTATTTTTCACACTTGTTATTCCTTGGGATTCAGCCGCACGACTTCATCATGCAAAAACTAACACCTTTACCTTAATCCTAGATTAATTTTAAGTTGCTAAAAGTTATTATATTTTCAATCGCAAAATATTTCTGGGAAAATTATTGATGAAAATGACTCGAATGATGACGAACTCGAACATAGAGCACCGATATCTCCCGCCGGCAAAAGGAAAAAATATTTTTCCTGTGTCAAGGATAGAATGCTGCTTCAAACGAGTGACATTTTATTCAAAAGGCGCAGGGTTATAAAATGGCTAGCGAATTCGTTTAAAATTCAAAGAGCTTCCGCAAACGAAAGCAGCCATTATTTACAAGAAGCTAACCAATAGGTAATTAGCAGTCGTTGACCCTCTGTCTTTCCGGTTACCGAAATTTAGTATAGAATTTATTTAGTATCGCGAAATTTAGTATCGCGAACGATACGCTATAACAATAAGATAAAGAGGTAACTCCAACGCTTGGTGTTTACACCATAGAGTGCCTTATCTTTCCTCTATAGTGTACATCCCCTGCCACACGCTTCCAGGGTATTTGTGTAAATGTAGAATTAAGCTACGAAAACCTGTAATAATTAATTATGAATTTATTCCAACGACGTTTATAATCGAAACCAAAATAGGAAATTCACCAAAGCACCAAATATTTCGTAAATATACACTAAATACTTAGATTTTCATGTAAACACTCTGGAAATCTTCTGTAAATACTTAAGTGAAAAATATTAATTAACAGCATCTAAGATGCGAAAAAAAGATGATGCTCCTAACTTCGCGAAGTGGAGAGCATAATAATAATAATAATAAATCGTCTTTATTTGGGCGAGATTGAAACTAAAAGTCTCCTATTCCGTCTAACTCATGATATAGAATATAAGATAAGCAGAAATTTAACGTGTTCTTGCAGCTACTTAAGTAGTATCGAACTTCTAGAATTCGAACAAGCGGATATTCAGTTAATTTTTAGAGAGAAAATTGAGCTAAAGATCGAAATAAATAATTATCTCCATGGCTTCTTGCCCCTAAGTGCTCTCGTTGAATAACACCGCTAGAGTGAGTTGATAACAATACGAGTGTTCGCGTGACGCTAGACTCATTAGACACGTGAATCACAACACGGGGGTCGGCAATGATGCTTTCTGAGGAGGAAGCCGCTGAGAGGAAGGAGGACATTATAAGAGAGGAAGAGGGAAAGAAGAGCGTGCAAGATTGCCCTTCGCCGTCGGAGTTCTCCACCAATTCGCTCGGGAGGAGACTGCTAAGGTGATGGGGACGCTAGAAGTCAGTGGGGAGGAATAATTGAGAGCGTAGGAGGAGGCGAAATAGGAGACGGGGTCGCAACAGCGGGTGGTCAATTTGGGGAAGGAGCTCGGATACGGTCACTCTCCAAGGTGAGGGGGTGGAGAATAAAAGGCGGAAAATCGTGGGGAAATCGGAACATAGTTAAGAGGGACCAAACTGAAATTAGGGATTAACGATATATTTAGTTTTAATGAAAAATTTCAGCACACAAAAGTTATTAGAACTACCAATCACCGTTGACCTAGAATTAGTGAAAGTAAATAATTTCAATGCCATACTGCGAAAATTACAACTTTAAAA
The DNA here is from genome assembly GCA_000376725.2 of Ladona fulva. Lineage (NCBI taxonomy): Eukaryota > Metazoa > Arthropoda > Insecta > Odonata > Libellulidae > Ladona > Ladona fulva. Next base: position 1,497,255 of record KZ308157.1, read on the forward strand.
GGATGTGTCTACCAATGTTTACCTTGATCACATTGCGAATTCCATTATAAAATAATTTTCTGTTCTCAATGAAGCCTTCAATATTAAGGTGATGGTACAGGCCAAGTCCTCAATTGCAAATGTAATTATTTCCTTGATAATTAATTGCGTCACAGTATGCCGTTATAAGTGAAATTCATTTTATCAGGATTCTTTAGCCCTAATATTTGCGTTTGGTTTGATACGGTCGGACAGCTCTCAAATGAGCTGCATTTGAAGAGAGAAAATGACGAATTTGTGAAATGCTCTTTGTGATACCTGGATATTCAAACGTGTCCGAATTTCGATAACTTATTACTTAAATTCTTGACTGAATTCCACTCAGCGCTGCTCTACTAGCCAAAGTGAATAAGTGGTTATGGCGACATTCCATCCAAATTCTATTATGATAGAGTAATTCGATACTGAATGAAATACCAACGAAGTGAATTCTCTTTTAAAGTAAGGTAAAGCGGTTCCCTTTTGCGCGCATACTTAAAGGATGAGTGTGAATGTTATCAAATTCGAGCCCATGTCTGAAGATGCTACTCCGGTAGCGAAACCGGTCGTGTTGAAAATATACTGTGGAAAATCAAGTCTTTCTCATCTTTCTTCAACTTTGAAATTGTTTCCTATTTTTACAGCGTTATTTGAGGAATTGCACCGCGATAAATTTTATTAATGTTTGTAAGAACACTAAAATTTTTAAGACAAAATTTAATTGCCAGGGCAATAGTGAATATTTTCCATCGACGACAATCAACCCGAGGTGACATAATGAATCAAAATTTATTAAATAGAGCCTCGCTAACTTTTGGAAACTCTGATACAATATGTTCTGAACAACGTAAAACAGAACTTGTTCCTCCTCCAGGATGAAATTTCGATCGGAAGCAGAGCAGTCGTGGAAAGACCCTGCGAGAGAACTGCATTCCTGTGGCCGATGAGATAGGCCTCGATGCGGTTTTGATTCTCTGCACTGGGATGGGAGACAAAGACGCAGAGGAAGCTGAGTTCACACGGTAGAGGGGGCCATTCTTATGGACTTTTCACTTTTCGTCATAAACATCACATGCACTTTCCATTGCCATCCTCGCACATGCTTTCGTCTCTTTAATGACGGTGTCTCTCTTAAGATCAATAATAATCCACCTCTCTTAAGACCAAAAGAAACGTCACATTTTACCCGTTGGAAAAATGGTTGGAATCAGTCGACTTAATATTCTTTTAATTCCATAACAGACCAAAAAAAGCTTCTTGCCATGAAATATTTTGAAAAATGGATGGAATGGTTTGGAAAGTCTAAAATTTTCGAGAGAAGACTTGAAGAATTGTCTTAAGAGCTTAAGAGTTTACTGCCCAGCTCTCCGACGAGATACCAATCAAAACCATGCGCCTCCCATTTTACGGCATGATCAAAAATTTCTTTTGGATAAAATACCTTACATTTTACGTTATGGTCATCAGTATGGTCGAAAGTTTCTAAAGTTTTTTTTTGTTTGCTTTTCGCTCACTAGTAGTCATTCCTTCGGATTTCCTTGATTTTCGGCCTGCTTTATGTTTCGCTAGCTCCTAAGTGAGTAAGAAATCCGGAAAAACTCACTGCATAATCAGTGAGAATGAGGATGAAACACAAACAAACCGACCGAGTTCCCTCAGATCCACAGCTGCATTGGACGCTGACTATTCGGGCGAATCGCTCCTTCGCATCCCCCTGAATCCGCCAAGGCTGTCATTCATTTTAATTTGATGAAAGAATAAAAATAAAGGTCAACGGCAGAAATGTGAGCTTGCGGTTGGGGAAAGAGTCAAAACTTTTTGACGACTTTATACTAATCATAATTACTTTAACATTCCTGAAAAACATGAACTTCCGCAAAACAAGTTTCACGCGACTCATGAGCGTTACGAAAGAGAGGAACTGGGAGTATTAAACAGCAGAGGGTTGAGGGAAGAACATTCAGGCTCCTTACAAACCTGAGTTATGGAAGCGACGTGAGGATAAGGTCGTGTTTTGATTCAGCTGCGCTTTACGCTGCCAAAAAACATGCGCAATATGTTCTTGGCTCCGGCGCGCGCGCGGGTCATATAAAGGGATTGGTTGGATCGTGAGAGGAGAGAAAGGGCGAATTGGGGATGTATGTGCAGAGAAGAACACCTTGATTCTGAATTCAACTTCGCCACTTCACCGAAACCTTCATACTTATGCTTCGCTGTCACCGCCGTCATACCAACGCGGAGATCAGTGGGCGGAGGGGAGAAAAAGTCGAAAGTGAGGAGGCAGTATTACATGCGGAGGGTGGGAGGGATAGAACGATCCTCTGCATTATTCAACGCACCGCCTAGACCTCAGTCCTCCGTTTTTACGTCTCCAAAGGTTGTTGAGCGCCGTGTTTCAAACGGTGGAGAATGACTGAAGCCGAGCCCATATACAGGGTCGTGATTTGACTCGATACGACTTCTTTCCAATCCAAGGGAAAAGAGGATTTTGAGCATGAAAAGCAATATTTCTCTCTCGTGTCCGTTTTCCGTCGTGAATGTTACGCGATTATATAAGGCAGTGTGCGGGAAGATATAAACGACGAATCGCCGACAATTCAAGCATGTAAATGGGCCTTAAAATAATTCTTGTACTTGGAAATCTTGTAGGATACCGGAAGAAATGTATGTAACTACTGTGAGATTGAGGATGTCCATTTAAGGAATAAGCAGTAGTCTGGCTGATTGCGGCTGCAATTAACCAAAACCCTTTAATTTAACAGCACTATTCCAAACATTGCCTACTTAATAAATTTATGATGACCGTTTAAAATCGCCATAGAATAATATTTATCGCTGCTCTTTTCTTTATTAGGTTCAAAACTCAGAAGAAACTTTAAAATGAAATTGAAAAAAGGGTGAAAACTATTTGAAAATCTTATAGAGCATCAAGATGTAAGAAAATTATCCAGCCACATTTTAGATAAGTAAAATAATGCCGTCATATTATTATTGTAAAATAATCTACAATCGCCAGTAATAACATCCCGATAAAAAAATGTCATTTTTTCACTTCATTTTATTTTATTATTTTAGCCTTTCCATTTTAAAATTACGTTAAATTCAAATTTCTGAATCTTTCCGATAGCCAAATGGGTAACGCGTTTGCCTTTGATGTAAGCGGTCCCGGGTTCGATACCCGGTGGAGACTCATGTGTGCAAAATTACCTCTGCTTTCGAAGCACTTTTAACAATACTGCTTCAAATATATTCAGGTTCTATGCAGAGTAAAGTTACTGAACCTTACGTCTACAGAAAGGCAGTAGGACGAACCCGCTGAATGACACATTATCAATACCGTACCATATTACCAAGAGATAAGATTATCACCATTAACAACTTACGGTGACCAGTTGAAGTACGATCAAACGTGGCTTCAGCGATGCCTTTCTCACAGTTACCTTTCCGAGAACATGAACATTTATTTTAGATTCTCCAAGCGTAAAATAAGAGGAGTACCGCTAATCCAACGGGCAGAATCTTTATTGATTCCGTGGTATTTCCTCCGTGAGCATAACCCTTCATGAACTCAAGTGTTAGGGAAATAAGATGCGATTAAATCCGTTTCCAATAGCTTGGCTTCGCATCGAGGGTTGGAATGCGAAATCATCGTCCGTTAAGCTATTCCAGCATAAAATCTTCAAGAAACCTCTCAACAAGATAGAATAAAGTTATCTCTTATGCTCGACCAAGTCCGACACAGCATTTGAATTAGAGAACGATTCGACCCTCTCAAGGGATTTCTAGGAAACAGCATGAGACCCACGAGAAAGGAATAAAATCACAGTTCCCCTCAGAGAGGCGTGATTATAAAAACCGATTCGGAGCATAAACTTTCGAAAACACCAAACAGGCGCTCCCAGAGGGCACGGAACGAATAAAATCACTATTCGGGATAGTATTTGAAATACAGAAAGCATAAACTTCTTGCATTAGTTTCACTGAGGGAGATGAATGGAAGATGACTACTACGTGACTACTTGAAAGGATGAGAACATGAGCAGGGACGGATTTAAGTTATCAGAAGGCCCCGTACGCAGAGATCAAATAGAGGACCTCAGAATGAAGTATCAGTAAAAGTTCGATTTTTTTTAAATGCTCAAATATACATCCTACAGTAATCTCAGTCGCTTCACTACGAAAGAGTAGTTTTAAATTACGGTACATAGTACTTCTATAAATTATACAGAAGGATGGAGAGACGTTTTTACATTATATAGTTACATTAGCCATGCAATGTATTTTATAAAAATGTTTTTACTGTTTACATTTTAATATTACGTCAACTCAACTACTCAACATATATAACATTCTTTCTTGAAGAGGAAAAAAACAGAACAATTTGCTATTGAGAGTTTATTAGCACACTTTTATTTGAGGTCCCCATTTGGATGAAGCCCTCAGCCGGTGCCTATTATAAATCCGCCCCTGAGGCCATTGAGAATCCAGAAGAAAGTACAAAATTGATAAAAATCACAATGAGATGTTAATAATAATAATATATACTTATGTTGGAGGTATGCGAGAGAAATACTAATATTATAATCAATTAACAATTACGCTCTTATCATATTGAACTGTTCCTTGACGCCATTAAAAGCCTACCTTCTTTAAAACTTGGTATAAATCATTTTACTCGGGTACCTCTCTTCCCTTCCTTAAGAACAAAGCTGTCCATGTGCAAAACATAAATCAGTTCCGGTGTCAGAAACGCCCACTAGTTCTCGGAAAGAGCATTATTTGGAAAATGAGGAGGGAGCGTACATTCGAAAGCGGGATTCAAATTTTTTTCGGGTGTCATCACACTCGGAGTCGAGAGGAAGATAAAAATCCCGGACGGGTAGCTGGATGGAGGGGAAAGCTTAAAGACAGTTTTTACGGCTCAAGAGAAAGAAACTAAATAGATAGTTAATTGCATTATCTAGAATCATTAAAAGAAACAGTGTTCTGATTATAACTCAATGAATGATAATACCATATTCGAGAACACCGAGAAAAATATCTTTGGAATTTTCTTTGGAAGTGACTAACGGATAAATTCACTCCAAGAGAGGCCTTGAAATCCATTATCCGCAAGAAAAAATGCTAACCCAAGTCCTCTTATATATCATTTAAGTTATAAAAAAAATTAGATGGAAAGTTATGCTTTTTCGAAACTAGTTATGAAACAGATCTCTATTTACGTATTCATTTCCATTCTTATACTCTACGAACAACGCACGTAAACAAAAATATTGCGCTAAGTAATGCATCCCGAAATGTGAAAGTGGAAACGAAGTATCGTTCTCATATACGTAAATGAGCTTATTTTAATGCGACATCACAAAAATAATCTCGTCCCCACGCACACACCGTTCTCTCATTGCCTTAATGATCCTTCAAACATTCCCCGGCTTCGTAATTCGCTGTTTAACGCCGTCTGACAAAGCGTTTTGAGAAAAGCGCACAACTCAGCTCTCTTTTAATTCGTTTTTACGTCTGGCATTCTTTCCGCATTTCACGGTTTACGGAGCCCATCTTTCCTTCCTTCGCTCTCTTATGCGAATCTCCCTATTTCGGAGTTCTTTACCAAACGGCCATTTTCTCCGTCTCTTGGCTCTTTTCCTGCGAAATCTCTCTTCAAGTCTTGGTCACGCATGCAATACGAAGGCGGCCGATTTGTCAGGGAAATCCGCCACAGTAACAAACGTAGCCCCTGAGTCAAAAGGAAAGGTGGCAAAACGTTACCAAGATGATAAAATACAAGAATAGATTGCAAGCAGTTTTCACGCTACGGATGAAATCCTGAGCAATTTAATCGAAACTGCGAGTTATACTGTAATCATTGGAAATGTATGTCAGTGTTGAGTAAGCAAAGCATTTTTGAGCCCGACTAAGAAATTCCAACGAATGTCCAATTTTATATGGAGGTCTAAGAGAAAGAAAAGATATATTTTCAAAACGCAAGTTATCCTTGGTGAAAGGTTAGATTGTGTAGCCATCACTACATTTAATTTCTATCAGATTAATTCACTGAATAAGTAATACATTGTAATACTTTACTTTTCCCACCTTATGATTGTACGCTCATAGATGTAAATTATTTTAAATTTAATGATTAGATATGCATTGCCATGAAATAAGAACCTCTGAATGAACTATAACGTATATACTATACTCCAGAGGCAGATTTAAGTTATCAGAGGCTCTAGGCGTAAAGATTAGATTGAGGCCCTAGCTAGAAATTATGAGTGAAAATCGAATTCTTTTCATAAAATACTCGTACACGAATAAACATCCCATAGAAATCTCAGCCGCTCCACTACAGCAAAAATAAAGAAACAAGTTTTGAATTACAATATGTTGTTTTTCTATAAATTACAGCAAGTTGGATGGACTTTTTTATATTATATAATGACACAAGCTATGTAATACATTCTATAATCATATTATGTAGCATTCAACGAATATAAAATTCTTTCTTGAAGCTAAAAAACCATAACAATTTGTTATTGAGAATTTACTTGCTCAATCTTATTGAGGCCTCAAGACACTCAGCTAGCGTCTATCGTGCCTAATTATAGATCCGCTCCTGCTACTCATATAATAGATGTGACGTAAAATTAGCAACGGATTCGTGACGAGCGCCATGGAAGTGATATGGATGAAGCAACTACGCGATTTCTCTAACGAAACAAACGGACCGCGTCAGTGGCAGCAAAAATGGCTTCCTACGCGCCGAAACGGTGGCAAGGGACCGTGATGCGTGCCTTGAGGGAGATTCTGAAGCCGGCTGAATGATTGCCCTAAAGCCGATCATTATGCGGAATCGGTAGCCTCGCAGAAACTCCATCTGCAAAGAGGAGGAGAGATGGCAGACGCGATAGAATTCTCCACCACGGAGGGGGAGGAGCCGAAAAGAACGGAGCGGAAAGAAGAAATGATGGAATGGTTGAGAAAATAAATATTAAAAATTTTGAAATATCAACTGAAGGTAGTACGTGACTTAAGAAAGCGAGGAAAGAAGAATAGGAAGAGGTATAATGTAGAGTATGGCTGTAGCGAAGAGAGACAAAGATTTTAAATCGGCGAATCAACTCACTGGGTAACATCGTGATTCTGTCATGCACATCACGAGTATTATTTCACCAACGACCATTGGTGAAAGTTCTTCTTTGCATTCTCATTACCCATTCATTTACATGATTTCACTCGAGGTACACTTTCAATATTTTCCGAGTAAAAGTTCTACTTTGATATATGATGAGAGACTTCAAATAAATTTTGACACCTTTTATAAAGAATCAAATTGTATCAAAGCATCATTACCACCTCATTTTCTAGAAATAAATTCATACAGTGTGAAATTGAAAACGATAAGATTTGTAAACCCAACTGCTTCAGGTAGCAGTTGTAAATTCTATTTTTGATCAAAATGAACAAATAAGGGCTTTGAAAAAGTCCATACAAAATCCGATTTTATTTTTTTTATTTATTACCCAATTACCCATAAACATCCATCCACTGGACAATTATATTGGGCTTAAACAACAACAACGGGCGACACACACAACCATTCCCTAACAGGAAAATCGGATTCGAACCCGGAACCTTGGGGTTGGAACGCTAGCACGCTAATCACTGCGCCACCGCGGCCGGTAGTGTTTCCTAAAATTTACTCCTGAGATCTGTAAATGATTTTAAACATCATTTGGGAGCATAGCTCGTTTCAGAGGAAATTGACGATGGTCAACGTGAGTAATTTAAAGAACGATCCCGACGCCCATTCCATATATAATTTCCAATCACCCTCCAAATCTCATCCCTCAAACTGTCTAAACAAAAGGCAGGTTTCCGACATCCAGAAGAACCTATTAGTAAGAATCGAATTGAGTAATTCGAAAACTTTCCCGGCAGTAAGAACGGCTATTACCTCGAGGAACACAACTGCTTTAATTTCTGCTCCCGAAATGAGGTATTTCTGCGTCGGACAAATCGGTTTCCTAAAAGTCGTGACGATTTAAGGGGATAATTGGGGAGTATGAACATGGTGGCAAAAACGAGGATGGGAGGAGGGAAGGGGGGGAGTTGCACCCAAATTAAACGGGCGAGTGGGCGGGTAATAAAGGGTTTTTGGCGGATGCGTGGAGAGCCGTGGGATGGAGGAGTGAATCGCAGTTCGGTTGATGGAGAGGAAGGAAGGAAGAAGGCGTTGCGTGAGCGGGCTTCGGAAAGAGAGCAGCGTAAGAGTCGGAAGGAGAATAAGAAAGGCAGACGGTGGTTGATATTGAGCGTGGGAAAAGGGGATACACAGACGAGACATACGGAGGAATCCCAAAGAGCGGTTACCGAGAAAGACGCTAGGATTGTTGTGTTTAAGGAGGCAGAGTTCAGAGGAGAGGAAAACTACCCTTTTGAGATGAGGCGGAGCGGAAATTTATGGGCGCGATTCAGGCAAAAAAAAGGTCGAAGAACTTGGAAGGAAAGATGTTCCCTAATGAGAAAAATGGTTATATTTCGCGTGGAAGCGAGCGTATTTAGAGCTTTAAGTTTTCCCCAAGGATCTGGGTCTGATTAATTAATACAACGGAGGGAGAAAATACTTCCGAGCTTCGTTTAACCGATTACAACAAGCTGTTATTTTTAATTAATTTCATTTAATATTAACATCATTACTACTGTATTTTATCACTACTATTACTGTGTATTAAATGATTTCCTTAAATATTTACTTATAAAAATACTTATAATAAATTAATATTAAAGGAAATCATTTCCAGAAGATTGCTGTAGGTTAATAGAATACCGAGAAGTGGATTTTACGGTATTATAAGTGCATTAAATCATCAAATTACTAATGAGTTAACAATGCTGTCCGATTTGTTTTGATTTGTATGCTTGTCCATCCTCTTGCATTTATACTGGAAAGAATGATAAAAGACCGGGAAAGCCTGGTTCCGCTGGTGTCTACTAGGTACAACCGTTCTACTTCATCCCATCCGTCGTGTTAATATTTACTACCATCGTTGGGTGGGTCCACGAGAACAATCCAGCATGAAAGGAGAATAGATACTAAATGTAAGAAGATTAGACTGACTTACGTAGACGTGTGAGGTTTTCTTTTTCTTCTACGTACTTAAAGAGATGAAAGGAAAGATGGAGAGATGTGTAGGGAACATCTGCGAGGCAGTAGCCCTTCGGCCGTAAGGCAGGCGGATATGAGAAAATTATTAGGGAGGGGCCATTGAAACAGTCGACTGATTGATAGTTCTTTGTTTTTTCTAGCCTCAACATTTATCGTCGGTAGTAATTTAAGGATCTTATGCCTGTTTGGAGTTGATAGCCGAAATTCCTTGCCTTCATTCACTGGGAGGAGAGTACCGTGACGACAGAGTAGGAGGAGGGCGCTGTCTAGTAGAACTACTTGATTTGCATTTACGATATGCAACTTCACGAAAATCACAGGAGAGGTACCTATGATAACTGAATAAAATAAATAAGCTTAACAAACAGTTTAATTTAGACACAACCACAACACAAGAACATCACCAGGTCAATCATGACCTGATGATGATGCCATGCATTGAAACCCGGGTCTTGTACGCTCGTGTATTCTCTATAAATTAAACTGTTAGGTCATCTTCTTTACTTTATTATATTACGGCATACCACCAAGTGAATGCCGAAGCCATCGACATTACCTATGATAATTCACCGGCAATGCATTGATTTGTCTTCCCATTACTTTCTAACATTTCTTTGAAATGGATTAAGTCATCCAAAACAAATATAACGAGTTCAATATCAAAGAAAAGAGGAAATAGACCAAGAGAAAAAAATAACATTTCCAGGAGAAAAATTCAACTTGTAGCAGAGCAAAAATCTGTTAACATAGAGGCTCTTTAAGTAATATCCATCATCAACATCAGTAAAAAGCAGAAGAGATGACGACAAAATAGTAAGTGATGGTACGGGAAATGCAAGAACACGTGGAGGACTTAAATCAACGTAATCTGCTCCTTAAGACACCAATGGATGAGCCGAAACTGACTGAGGCCGGAAGTGGCGGAGGCAAAAAGAGGTGGGAATAAGGGCCAGCCGGAAGGACGGGGTCAAAGAAGGAGGGGAAGATGATTCCCAAAGGAGATGCGACTTATTCGCTCTAAAGAAGGGCATGAAAGAGAGCCTCCCCTGGAATAATATGGCTACTATCCTCGGCGAAAGCTTCTCCATGTTAGAGAAAAGAGGACGGAGAGAATAGCAGGATGTAGCTTCCTCCGATCTCCCGGTAGCCCACAGTTCCAAGGAGCCGAGATATCCTTCGTTTGCGGTCCAAACTAATGAAGCGAGTCATCAAGCGTTAAGGGATGCCTTCGAGAAAAGATTTTGGAGCACCTCCTGTCAGCCATATGGCAGGGGTAGGCGCTCAAGAAAGGTCCGGGAGAGGAAGGGCCTCCGTGGGAACACGAGCAAACAGAGGGAATCTGACAGGTGGACCATAGCCCATGGAGCTTCCAGCTCGAGATAGGGAAGTTTCCTTTTATTTTTATTTGGCTACTATTTTATTGGTATAAGATTTTGCAGATTTAACGGTAAGCTAATTGCCATAGTGTTCCGCAATCGTGTAGTATGGCGAACCTTTTCTGATTCAGGTACAATGGTCGATAAGAGAAAGGACGAAGACATAAATGCTGATATAATCCTATACAAGGTAACATTATTAAAGGTATACAAGATATTATTATTCGGTGGTATATTATTGATAATTTACATTAAGAATACAATTTTATAAGTAGAATTTTCTCGAGAAATCGGTTCCATTTCCCATGATTCTACCGGGTAAAAACCCGGTAGAAATCTTCTATTTACGCATACCTTTAGTGCGAAATGACCTTAGCTGTCGAAGCACTTTTAACATTACTACTACTACTGCTGCTATTAATGTTACCAAGCAAAAACTAGCAGAATAGTTTTATACACTGTTTAATAATAATACACGAAACCAATGGAAAATCGATGTTAAAGTCTCACCTTTTTTGATAAGACTCTTTCCTATATCACAGTTAGAGCCCCTTTATTTGCACAAACTGTTTCGCAACTGCAGAATAACGGCGCCTTTTTATCTCCCACCATATCATCACCTCCTTACCTCTTCACAATCTTTAAAATTGCGCCATCGCACAAGAAATGAAGGTATATTATATATCACGAACGCAAAAACATAGAATTAAAATAATAGACTCCCTATTTTAGAAACCCTGGTGACTCTGAAAAAAAAGATTCGTAAACTGCATTCCCTTCTGACGATGAGAAGGCACAACATATCTCGTTCAGTTGATAGGAACAGAATGTCATTGAAATTATGATTAACCTGTAGTAACTCTATTGTAATCTTTATCTACACGTGTTGTGTATTTTTATATGCCGTATTTTTAATAGTGATATTTCTTTAATTGCTGAAAATGGGGAGAGAAAAGAATTACTTGCGTGCGCGACTCTTTTCGCGTCTGAACCGCAACAGTTGCCGAAATCTGAGTGCAAAAACGCGACTGTTCCTGTTTGAACTAAACTATTCTTCTCAACGATCTACGGTAATTACGTACATAATGACATGTTGGTTCTTGCAGTTACACGAAAAAAGTTATCGGAAATGCTGGGAAAGTAACAAAATTCTTCAAGGCCCTCAAAGTTCTGGACGTGAAAATTCTTCACGGTCCCATATATAAATGCATAGGATAGGAAATTAAATCGGCAAAAAATCAGAAAACTGCGAGTTAAGGTATCGAATATTTAGAAATTGACCAACATTGACAAACAATCATTAAGAAGTGATCATAATACTAAGAAAATTCCTATAAGAGAAATCTTAAAATAAACTGAGTTGTTTTGAGTTGTATGTAAAGGTTACATTTCTCTGAAACGATGAAAAAAGTCAACGATAAATAGTTGATTTAAAAACAGATGTCACACCAATTACTCCTAATGAAAGAGTCTCTAAAGATTAAACTCAAATCCAAAGAGCTATGACTTAGCTAATTGCAACCTTTCCGCAGACATACGAGACTACATTGGGCTACGATAATTATCTAAGGGACACGGAAAAATTAATTTGTTTATGAAAGTGGAGAGCTACAACAGGTTTCACTAACCGCAAATTTGACTGTGATTTGACTTCAATCAAGCACTAATTTCATTAGTGCTTGATTGAAGTTGAGACATCTAAGTATTCAAAACTAACCCTCATTCATTGAGAAAATAAACGCTCATTCTAACACATATAGCTCAACGTCATCAAGAACCAATAAACTAGACTGTATTGGCGTTCACACTCTGATACTCTCTGATAGAAATACATTAATTCGCAAGAGATGCTCTAATCTACAAGTATTGTATAGTCATCACAAATTATAGAAAAATGGGCTCAGTGCCTGGATTCCTCATAATACGCAACTTGCGTTTTTGCTTCCGGAATCAACTGCAAATGTTACGGCACCTAAGGTAGCAGAACGCTGCATTTTTCCTTCCTGGTAACAGTTCTTTATATTTGGCTATCTTCCCAATTTCTCCAAGGCTGCTTGGACGTTCCCAGAGTGCACCCACGACGAGATCAGCCAAACAGCAAATGGGAAAGCATTTGGAAGGGGATAGGGATGGGAGAAGGAAGGTGAGAGGTCACCTCTGAAAAGGGGACTGAGCTTGGAAGAAAAGGGTAATCTTTAGATACCCTTTCCATTCGTCTGCTCCTGTATCAGCGTGGGAGTCTACAACCCTTTCTACCACTAATAAGAGCGACTCGATTCAGACGTGTGAATGACTCGATGCCAGCCTCTCTTTTTCCAACGACCAGTCCCACATCCGGTCCACCAGGACTTGTATGACCCCCCGCAGCCTCGTGTTTTTTCTCACTCCCCCGCTACTGAATAGAACATCTTTCATCGACATCACACGTGTGGAAGATCGAATAAGACATGCGGGGAGATGACTGATCTCCCAAAATTCGCACAAAAACTTCTTCCCTTCCAAAATTCATTGAAAAGAACTGGTGATTGATGGCACCGCTTGCATCTTACTGTCAGATTACAAGTGACATTACTTCTTGTTACATACACCATACGGATTACTGGTCACAATAGTACCCGAATAACAAGTTTGCCCTGCAAAGAAGGTGAAACATTTTGTTAAAAATCGCTATGATAAAACAGCAAGCGTTGCGAAAATGCTCAGACACAGATTGTGAATCCTTGAGGATAAGAGATTAGAAGCCTGGCTTCTCATCTAAATTCTATTTAGATTGTTTGTCAAATTCAGAGAGAATACATTTGAGGAAGATGTAATCGGATGTGCGCCGCATATTTTTCCCGAGCCGAAAATGAGCGTAAAGTAAAAGAAAATATCAAGGACAAAACTCATTATTTCCACGAACGGTACACGGTAATAACATAGGTCGATTGCTCGGTAACTACAGCACCTGGCTAATGCCGATAGGCAGATTGCAAGAAATTAACGAATATATAGCTGTAGATTATTCTGAACTCATGATTTTTGAAATACTAACAGGACAAATCAAAAGTGCTATTATAGTTTAAACAACGAGGTTACCCACGTATCTTCCGAACTAACTGTGCCTTTTAATATACATATATCTCTCTTTTTTCCACGCACTCACGCTATATTACCACACTTGAGCACCCAAATTAATAAAGAGCAGCAATTTGAAAGAACTTGCTATTTAATTGTCAATGAGAGTGACAAACCAGAGACTCTCGTTTTGTCGGTTTGGTTGGTGGTTAATCCAGAGGGGTGGATTTTTACCCGGCTGGAAAAAATGCTCAAGAGGTGGATTCCATGAAAATCAGAAAGCTTTGAGTGTTCGATTCCATCCATGGAATCTAATTGTGGGAACGAAAACCACCCTCGTGCCGCTTCCGGAATTCATTAACCGGTGGTCTCTTTCAGCTGACAGCACTTCAGCAAATTCCTGCCCATCGATCACCTTAGCGTTGAAATTCCTCAACATTTTTGTCGATTATGTTGGAGACCACCCCAGAGCGGAATCTTACGGCACTGGAGGTCTCAGTGTTAGAATCTTAAATCAAATGCGGAGGCATGCGGCAACGATCAAATAAACTCACACTAAAAAGAAAAAACATTTTGGAAAAGCACAACATTTTAGTTGTTTATAATAGTCGTTAAAGCGGCGCATGAAGACATTGAGAGGAGAGATATATATGGAGATTATTACATCTACGGAAATGCTCAAGAAAACAATTTTCACTAAGCTATGTTTAGTTACAGAAACTGCGAACTCAACTGTTAGTGAGTAATAGATCTTGAAGATTAAACATTTGTCAATACAAGAGATAGTTCAAGAACGAAAACTGGTATCGGAAAACGATTTATCCTCGCATTTTCTTAAAAGAAACCTTAATGGACAATACGTGAAGTTACCCAGAAGTATCTCCGTAGAGTTGGACGCATTACACGATGTTCTTAACTGGTGATTCAAATGAAGAAATTCAGTTCATGTACGATAATTAAATTTTGTAAGATTAATGCCTTCTGTCAACAGTAAATCAACTAGTCGCCTTTTTGAAGTCTTCGTGACCTCTCCATTGCTCTCCGAAAGCGTTCCAAAATATTACACCGATAGCTGATGCGAGAAAAGTCTACAGATAAGGGACAATTCCAAGAAAATATCTTTGTAAGGAATAAATCCGCGCTATCTTTGTTAGGGTAAGTATTGAAAAGATCGATCGTTCTTCGGCCATCGGATGAATTGAAGTGTTTCCAAAGAGTGTTACGTAAACTAAAGAAGTAAAAAACTCTTAGTACTTTCCACATAATATTCTGTGGAAAGAACTAAGTGTTTTTAAGTTCTTTAGAATAGCTCCATTCCTCAAAGTTGAACTTAAAAGTACTAGATTCAGCGTTAAACAATGTAGAGATTTACCGTTAAAAAGATATGCCAATGTGCTTCCACACTCGATTGGCTTCCATGTATATCTTCTATAATCATTAATTTCTTTTCGATTCTAAAGTCCATGAATTTCGGTGGTGATAAATAACGTCTACTACTTATTCTGATGCTTATCTTTTAATTGACTTTATCGACCAAATTTTTCATGTTTTAAGTATTTACTGTTAAATGTAAGACCTAACGTTACATCTAGACCGCCCGTTATTTTATCTTATATAGCACGAAGAAGCTAAGAATTTATTTTTCTTTCTTATCCTACTTTGCTCTCGATATTTCGTTCAATATTTATTGGTAGAAGTTGACAGTTGGTGTCCGCATGATATGCCACGAGTGTGAAGTTTTCGGTATAATTCTTCTCTTATTGCTTCCTTATTAATATTTCATTTCACGATTGGCAAATAAATACTAAATATAATATTATCATTTAATTAATTATTAGGGAAAACTAATGTATTTTTAAAGTTAGATTATAATACAAAAGATCACTGTTACCCTCTATTTAATTACCATTGACCCCCGATTTAGGCCAATGATGTGCGGCACAACAATCAGAAAACGCGGATTATCCTAATAATTTTAATCTTTATAATTCACGAAAATAAACAATTAATATTATTTGCGCACACTTACACTTGCGTACACTACTCCGTATTTTATTATTTCATGGACTCATTGTGAGTTTTCTTCACCCTACTGTATCTTTATAGCAGCGATTATGCCAATTTAGTCGTTAGAAAAGAAAAGCACTACGTTTCAAAAGGTTTTATGAATTTATTTCAGTGGCAAGTAAAGGTCTTGCATATATCCTATTTTGAATATTTTTTAAATAATTAATCTGTTTGAATATTTTTAAAATACAGCGGAAAACACCGACTGAGAGTAAAAGACATGCGCGGATAAACCGCAAAACGAAACATTCACCCATGGATAATCGGTAGTTCACTGTACATACATGGAAAGGGACAGTAAAGATTTAACGGAGAAGCCTCTCAATTATTAAAACCTATATGGAAGTGTATGTGCTCTGGGGCACTGGACATTTATTTTCTTTTCTTCGCAAATTCTTCCTTTCAAGATGCTCTTGTCCTCGCACGCAATAATAATCATTTTTCTGACGTGCGTCTTCTTCCAATCGACCTTAAAGTCATATTAATTTAGAGAATTCCTCTGAATGCGACGATGGACATGCGATAAACCGTAGATGAACTTGGTACAAAAGTGAGTCACACGGTGACCACGATGATCCAATAATTTCCACACTGGAGAAGATGAATAGCAACCCCCTCAGTTACTGGCAAGGTCACAACCTCAGCGTGAGTCATATCTCAACACTCATCGCACAGTCACAGCTACATCGGCAGCTCATGGCTGCTCCACAGTGCGAGATCTGGATGCAAATTTAGAGCACATTCCTATTTCTTCGTGATTAAGGTATTTTTATGCTCCTTTCGCACCCAAGAAGAACCCTTAAGAACGAACCCCACGCTTTCATTGTGCGGATTAGTTTATGCTCGAAAATCCATTGACCATTTCTGTCATGAATAGGATTACAATATTCTGATGGTAGGAAACCGGGATTTACCGTAAGGCGGGTGAAACCGGAACGTAACGGGGACGTTGCCTCATAATTTTTCATGCGCTTTTAAGACTCTTAAACTTACGTGTGTGTAGAATCACTACCTTATTAAAATTTACGTTGAAATCATTTCTATCATTTAAATCTCCCTGTCTTAGATTATAAACTTTCCCGAATTTTTCCATCAAATCGGGACGAGGGAATGATCGACCAGGACTTCAGGTATAGAAAGCCTAATGATAAAGCTTCAACATGAAGTGGAACCCTTGCTTCAAAATCTACCACCGCGTACCCTTCTGGATTTATGGAAGAAATTTAATTGATTTCTGCGTAGCTGGAAAACAGGAATACGATTACGTAAAAAGTCAGTTAAAGGGACAGATATTAATATACGATGCAATCTACATGCTCAGAATTATGAAAGAGATCATTTTAGTCTTAGGCTATTCAATAAACTTGGGAAGGCGCATTAATGTTTCAGCTGTCTTTAATTGAAATCTTTCTTATATGTACTACGTGTACTTTGTGTGGTGTAAAAGGAATTTATCTTTCTGTTTCGAAGAAAAGGAAGCAAGAGAAAGTTACTTCCATCGTGTAGTTCACCTAAAATTTTAGGGACAAAAGGACTGAATATAACGACGGATGGGTGGGAGACGATAAGGAGAGAATGTAAAATGTTATGTAAGTAATGTCATGGAAAGTTGAGTAAAAAACTGTATTGGTACCAACTGGGCTTTAGAGTAACCGGAGTATTTAAATATTCAGCCATTTCTACTTCAAATTTATTCAATACAATATTTTTAAGAACTCCACGGAAATTCTCTGCGAAAGAGGATTTTTCTGAAATTCGTATAAATATTATATTAAATACAGATATTTTACGTTTTGCACTAAAAATCTGTTCTACCG
>KZ308157.1:1524708-1553006 GCA_000376725.2 Ladona fulva
TCTTATATATATATATATATATATATGTATATGTATATATATATATAACAGCCACTGATATCAAGGACTAGAATGTGTACCAGCTGAAATGCGCTTATTTGCAGCAGAAGAAATATATCTTGTGATGTAATATCCCCAGAAACATTGGGGCCCTCTCTCGTATAATATAAAAGACACTCAGAATTAGAGCCAATGCAAAGAAAATTCTATTCCGCAATACTAAGACAGCAAGGACTAGAGTTTGACAGTGCTCCCGTTCATTGATTTTTGAAAGAAACCGAAAAAAATTTTTAAGATCAGCTGATGTGAAATCGCGTTGTCAACCCTTATATCCGGTGCGACCTGATTTTTTAAACCCGACTCAAATTCAATTGCTTCAGGTTTAAAAAATCATTTCAAGGTTTCTTAATATACTTGGAGTGGTAAAGAGGAGGAAGAAATGCTTGCTCTGCGAGAGGAATTGAGAAGAATCTTCTTGAGACGTCCAATGTGCGAAGGTCGCGGCAAAAGCTTCGTACGGTACAGATGGAGAACATGTCAGTGAACAGAGAAGTGAACGCGTAAAACATTATTCTATTTACCAATTGAAGACAACGATATGGTTGGATCCGGTTGGGTTCACTGACACATGATAAAGTAGACTGACATTATTCTCAAGCTTACTCGCACAGGAATACTTGCTACTTAGCGGGATAACTAATTTCATTTACTTCGGAATAAGAGTATCCAAATCTAATGGTGTAATACATTGGACATATTATAATTATTAAATTTATTTAATAGTTATGAGACACCTAAGTGTTGGATGCTACGATATGTAATGAACCGATTTGATGAACAGTCTTCATTTGCAACGTCAGGTGAAAATCTGAACATGAATTGGCTGAATTTCAACCTATAAAATATACGAGTATAACAATCGAGGCGCAATATAAATCTCAATTCGATGCTAATTGTAAAAGTATGGAGGCAGGAACTTAAAATGTTTAAGTATGCAATTCTAACACAACCCAAAACGAAGAGATTATTTAGTAAGTACTTTCAACGACATCTTTACAAAAATGTATACGAATTCAAGCAATAAAAAGCACATTAAATGAAATATCTTATCGAATAAATCTTGTAAAAGCTTATAAACAATTCCATATAAAAGCCGAATGAAAATTAATCCCGAAGGTCTCTTGAGTTTTTAAGAAATATATCCTGCGAAGGGAAGCAGGGATGGATTGTGGAAGAGTTCAAACCCGAAGTGCTGAAAGTGATGGATGTTGCTATATTTATTGAGACAGAAACAAGTGTCAACAACGGGTATCGTTTTCTATGACAGAGCGCGGGCGGTGCCAGTACTTCGGCCTTCTGTCACTCATTCCGTCGCACGAGAAGACACTGACTCTTCCGAGTTATTAACCTTAAAACCTTGCAGCTGGCCCTCATAGAGATCCCTCTCTCAATTCTCTATTAAGAGAAACTATTACCCATCTCAAGTCTTCCGGGTTTCCTAATCACGGCATAAATTGTATTAATGCGGACGAGTAGAAGAAAACCTTAGAACTATTGAGCAAGAAATAGCTGATAACTAATCGCTTGGTTACCATGCAGAAGGAATACTTCGCATGTAAATAGTGCACAAAAATAAAAAAGAAAACGATAGATATTTCTTCGTTTTCAGGCGGCGCGAAATGATCCTGGTTGTACACGAGTTAATTCTGCAAAACGAGGAAGGTAGGCTATAAACAGCAAAGAAACAACCGTTGAAACTCGACCAATAATCTATTATGGCGTGAACATGAAGCATTAATGCACAGTCGTCAAGTAAACAAACAAGAACTCGGTCACCACTATGTAAACAAATACTGTAAACTGGAGATATAGATAAGAGCGGAAAGGTATTTAAATGAAGAGAATGTGAATCACTGATCCTCACAAATGTAAGCCGCCACTGCGCTGGAAATTGTTGGTCGAGAGAGGCAATTTAAATTTATTACCGCGGCCCTTTAACCTTTCAGCTAGACTCCCCATCGCTGCGCTATCCTCCTCCCACGCCTAGACTCGCCTCCTCCCCATTCCCTTTCCAGTGCTCTCCTTTCTTTCTCTCCTCAGCCCTATCTATTTATTCTCGATTTCCATCTTATCTCTTTCTCCGGCTGCTCCTCTCTCCGACCGCCGGAGAGATCAACCTAATTGCCTCAATAAAGGCTTCTAATCGGTCTATCAATCTCACTTTCTCCCTCTTTCCTCGACTGTCCCTATCCGTAAACAGCTCTTCTCCCCCCTCACAGCTTTCGCAGTTCACCCACATCATCACCTCCTTCTCATTTTCAATTTCATCCTCTCGCTCCACTCTACTGGCGATTCTAAACTCATTTGTCAGCCATCGCCCAGAAGTGAGATGCAAAACGAATGATTCTGGTCATTGGGATAAAGGAAACGATGCAGAAGAAAAACGATAAAGGTTACGGGTTCCAAACAGGAGATGTGGTTATTATAAAGATAGGCGCCGGGAGCTTAAGTCGTTTCCCGGATAAGGGACGGTTCCCGGGGGTTTGCAGATCTCGATTGGCCTCGTTAATTCAGGTGGTTACCGGTGGTTAACGCACCGTTATAAGCAACGAACTACGCGCAAAAAGTACTATAACAGCACGAGATATACTGCGATATGCGTCACGAATGTTTCAGAGCCGAAGGAAAGTAATAAACAAGAAAAGGCATCGACGGTTGGCTGGGAAAGATTGCGGAATTGATATAGAAAAGAGGATGTTGCACAATAGACCTTGAGAGGTAGCAGGAAAAAAGAATTTAGGAAAGTTGGACAAAAAAATGAAGGCGGAAGGCAAATATCCTTTGGCATATATCTTCGGAGTCCAAAGAGTGGCGGCGTAAAGGAGAGACTAGACAGACAGCGGGTCATTTCTTCTCTCCAAAGAATAGCTGGCAAAAGTCAGTGAATAACGAAAGAATGCGAGCACATAAAATGGATGATCCCCACGAAGAATAGGTAAGCGGTCAGCACCAAGAGAGAGGTTTACCAGGAGTTGCACAAAAGAAAGTCCAGAAAATGGAGATGCCAAAAAAAATCCTCTAAGAAAATTTCTCTCTCTCTCTCAAATTCCAGCTTTTGAGACGAAAACGTCCGGTAATAGACCGATCCCGAAAAGAACTACTCAGAGTAAAAGCTTCATTTTACTAATCCAGTCGTTTCTCCTTATTTACTCCCATGTTAAATACCCCAGCATAATTTAAAAATTTTGATTGGTTGAATACTTTATCCTAAAAGGCATCCTGAAAACAGCAACGAAGATTAGACTTCGGAAATGAACGGAAAACCGGTATCTCTCGAACTTTATCGCATTAAATAAAAATGGCTTCATCATGACCGTCGACAGTATATGGGCTATTGATTCTTCAGTATAATTTCATTTGATGCAGCTAAAATGGAAAGAGAGGAGTCACAACATAGTTGTAAAACTGGTCCTGAAAAGATAACATATTCCTGTCAAATAAATCCAATAATTATTTTTAAAGGAGAGGAGGAATTATGACAAAATAAAATGAATTTCCATAAATATAGACGGCAATATGCCTCTGCAGTGATGTATTTAACAAGAATCAAGAAAATTTTAGGAATAAGCTAGGTTGCTCCTCGAAATGGGATATCATTTCCTGTTATATACATGGATATTTTAAAGTAGGCTTGCAGGTGTAGAATTTCATCAATAAAATACCAATTGCTATTATTTATTTCCGAAAAAATCAATTACCGAATTTCGGACGTTAATTGTATAATGAAGTTGTCTGTAGAGCAAGTCACGACATAAATTTAAAAAGTTCTTTTTTAGATTGACTTAACGACCTACTGAATGAATGAACGCCAAATGTAATAGGCTACCGAAAAAAAGGCAAACGCAGGTGCAACTTTATCGCGCTTATTGGAGTAATGGATTCGAATAAGCGATACCTGTCATTTCAGCGCTTCGCTCGCTTACGAAAAAGCTTTCCTTTTGACGCGTCAATCAAAAGCGATTGGGGATATTGGCTATGCTGCAGCACTTGCCACTTGCAGTCCTCCGTTCCTACCCTGCATGCTCCCCGCGGAGTAACTCTCCCCAAACACTCCTCCCCTTCCCCGCCTCGAATCTGTCCTCGCGCCAGCAATTGTTCTGCGTCTCCCCTCCGCGAAAGCAGCCGCAGCAATGGATTGTGGGTGAGAGCGTGCGCTTCCGAGTTTCGTGAGCACGACAAAAGGGGTTGGGATCACTACCGGAGGGAAACACCACAACAAACCGAGATAATGACGCCTTCTCCTGGATAGGGAGGGAAACGCGTGGCTGACTTGGAACGACAATACATTCCGAGGACGGTCGACTGGGGACACTTGTTGCTTCCCTTTTCTAATTCATGCCTCTGAAGATGCGCCTCCGTTTAATCGCATTTCGCCTGGTTGGGGAAAAGCTGTCTGAGAAGCCAATAGATATCTAAAAGACACATCTGTGAAAAATGGCCTTCATAACTGTCTCCGTCAAAAATTGCTTTCTACAGTACTTTCAACAGTATTTTTATGTTTTTTACAGAAGATGGTGGAAAATATTCTATGATAATCTCCCATGCTAGGTAATGAAGCATGGGTGGGAAAAGTGCGGACTACAAGTTACTTAAGTTTAAATACCTATACAAGATAGATTTTCTTTAGTTTAAATACTACAATAAATTTTGTTCGTGCGGTGTGATCGAGTGTGATTAAGCCTGATAAGTGTGCAGGATTACTTTCTTAGGCGAATAATGAAGGAATGAAAGATAAATTGCGAGCCTCTGTAAGGTTAACAGTTCCTTAGCTTAGCTAAGGAACTCCTTTCTTGGAGTCCTTTACCGATCAACACTTTAAATATTGAACATTAAGTATTCGCGATATTTATTTTAGTTTAGTAAGGTTTCGGCATGTATTCGAAATCATTCGCTAACCCCAAAGATACGAATACTCGAACTATTAGGGAAAGAAAGAACCAGAAATACGTTTGGTGAATAGGGCGGGAAAACAAAGTGGATGGCGTCCGAAGTCCAAGTAAATATATAGACTCATAAAGAATAATTTACGGGAGATGTTTATAGAGGATTGGCAGCGATCATCGGGTGAAATCAATATAAAACGGCACTTATTACAAGGGAAGGGCAGTCCCGATCGCTCAAACAGCCGCGTAGGTGCTCGGACAAAGGAACTTGAGTCTCACGTAAGCACTTTCAAGGATCTTCTGCGGCTATCTCACGACTGTGGCCTTCAGGAAGAAAGGGGGAGCGTAACAGATTCGAAGCAGCAGCATCGAGTAGACTACACGGACCCTGGGGCACTTTTGTTCGTACTCAGCATTAACTACTAGTAGTAGTGAACAACAAACATTGGAAAAATCGCAGGAGACCCCAAGAAAATATTGAAATGTAAATCACATCATGAACCTACGATACACCATGAGCATATTATATAAACGAGAGCATACTCAGGAAAGGCAGTTCGTAATTGAGCGTTTCACGCACATCGACGACTCGATTTCTTGATTTAATTTAGGATATTTACAAAACAGAACAGAATGTCTCGTTGTGCCCATGTAATAAGTTTGGCTTGAATATATTAAGATAAGAAAAGTATTGATGAAATACAAAGAAGATAAATCTACGAAATTTATTACTCACACAGTTTGTAATTATAAAAATATCCGAGTCTAAAATAAAACTGGCTACCGCAAACAACGAATTTTGTTAATTCATTTGATCGCTTCCTACTCGACGAATTTCCGGCCCCGGCAACTGAGTGGTTAGCGTGTTAGCCTTGCAAATACTGAGGTTAATTACCTAGACTCGAATGCTGGTTGGGGCATGATTGTTAGTGTGAGTTCATAAAGAATGTATTGTTGGAATGGTATCCCATGACTAAAATAAGCCCGATAATTACAAAAGAAATTTTTGTTATTAATGATCATGGAAATCCGACTCAAGAATGATCTGGATGGGTATTCAATGCCAATCATCCTTTCTCTCCGAGTTTTCATCACAGGGTAAACAGTACGATCGTTCCTGAAACCAATATATGTCTCCATATGAAGGATCAGCTAACACCTTAATACCGTTAATCTCAAAATACTTTATTCATCCATCCCATTTTTCTGCCATAACCATATGGCACACCACGTAGGTGTTCGTCCTAATCCATGAGAAGACTACTTTATCTCTGGGAACGGACATTACGTTCATGACACCGTACTCTGGAAAATTTTTTCCTTCTACGGTTCTTGACTACGTCACCCGCGGGTGGATTGAGTCTGGTTGCCAAGCGAAAGAGACTGTTGTCCCCGGCGACGAGGGTGAAACGAACCCAACGACATCACCAGTGCACGCGATGGAGGGGGTGTGGCGGGGAAAGAGAGAGCGTGTCGGAATGGGAAAAAAGGAGAGTGGCCGTGTCAACAGTCACCTGAAGAGGGAACGACGGACGAATAAGTCAACTATTCATGTCCAGGCGTTAACATAATCTTACTCTAAGGATGTGATAAAAGGGTTCCGTCGTGAGTGGTTTCCTTGTTCGAGTAATTGAAGATTGGTCGTTAGTATGCAGACGCACGTATGTTGTGAGAGCTACCGCGGTAGCGACTGAAGGTGCGGCTTTGGATGGACAGTGAAATTTCATTGTAAGCAAAAGTCCTAACATAAATTTGTACTTGGGATTGACGAGAAGCTTTAGGAGGTACCGACTTCCTCGTTGATAGTCATAGTTAAGTTTGCTGCCAATTAGGAATGAGGATAACTTTGGTTGCGATGAAAATAGAATAAGTTTTCTTCGCATACAATAAATCTCTATCATTAAAGCCCCCCTTGCATTTAGGAACTCAATTGTAGCTCAATTAAGCCGTTTAGTAATCGAAATGACCATACAATTATTTCGAAATCATGTAAATATTCCTTCTCTCTCAAATATATTACACCCATCAATATCTGCATATTCCTCCACACCTTCCTTCATATTACACAGTCCTTTTCACGGTTCAAAGCACGTGTTCTATCGCGATCGATGAAATAAAGATTCCTTTTGACAAAAACTGACCACATCGGCCATATTCTGGAAATCAGTTTGCCAAAGCTTCTTTCCTTCGGGATCTACATAAAATATATTATTGCAGGCCAGAGGCAAATCTCGAAGTTTTTCTTGGGGGGCTGAACTTAAGGCTTGTGACTAATAATCTCTTGAATTCCATCCAGTTTACAATGTCACGTGAAATAATTGATTCTTATCGTAAGAAAGTATAGCCGGTATATTTTAAGCGTAGAAATATTTGTCAGTAAGACTTGCGAATTTGGTTCCGAATGAATTATTTGTAGAAACTTATGTGGGGCTTAAGCCGGTCCGCCATCCCCTGGATGCGCGCTTGTTGCAGACACAGCAATAAACAAGCAATTCAGACATTTCCCGCAATCCACATATTTCCGGTTAAGCCGAAGAACATGTCAAAACATTTTATCCAAATAAAAGGTCGTCACCCTGACGGTGTCGCACGTAAATTTTATTTACCGCACTAGTTTTTCAAATTCGCGTTGATACTCATTTTATTCGATAGATCCTTAAGACTTTGACCGAATAAAGTGATTTCTAAACCAGATGCGTGCAGGAAGCGTAAGTTTTGGATCTGTAATTCTTCTACGGACACGAGATAGAGAAACGAAAATTACGAACTTGGAGAATCTATCATGTCTTCCACCGACAAAAGCCATTTTGTAAGTCCGAATCCTAGATTCGCATCGATGACGGTTACTGGTGCATTCCTGTTCTATTCCGTCCGTGGCCTCCGTCGATAGCATCGCTCTGAGCAGCCTTGATCCTGATTGCTATCCCGCGCTGACGCAAGTGCAACGTGAGAGAGAGGGAATGCTGGGAAAGAGTCGAAGGAGGGATCGGTGAAAGAAGAGGGATTTGAAGGAGCGAGGCGACGAAGCAAAGACGCAAAAGAGGAACGAGGGACCGTTCGTCCGACGACGCACACCTCGCAACGCACGAAACACTTGGACGCGGCATTCTCTCTCCGCCCCCAACGCTACCAAATGCCAAAGCAAGCACTTTTGCGGAGCAACGCAGGCAAAATTAAATAATGGTGGGAAGGGAAATCCCCTCTTCAAACGGTGCGTGCGAAGGCGAGAAACTAGGAATAGATTCTACTGACATAAAGCTGTGAGGGCGCGTTGAGTCTTGCAATCATAAAACGCGCGGATTTTCGAAGACTATAAGAATTTAACGAGCAGGAAAAGTTAGGTAATATATTAAATACCTGACAACAAAATGTTCAGTTCCGTTCTTCACTTGCGTTTCTCAAATTTTGCCCACAGTATGGTTATCAATTTTATTAAAAGAAGAAACCCCGGAATAGACGAGAAATCCCAAGAGGTGAAATGTTTAGATACGAATGAAAGATAAACTATTCGTATTTGAATGAGATGACAGGCTGAGAAGCTTAAAGATTTGTTGATCAGTAATATGAGCATATAAACATATATCACCAAAGCCCAATATACCCAATCCCAGTGAGAGTAATTCTCGAGTGCAAACACAAAGAAAACGTGGAGAAATTGAGACGAGCGTATGCCGAGTCGAAATATAACTCTTTTCAGAATTTTCAGAGCTTTAATAAAATTAAGTGACGAATCCTGGGTAGTAGTAATTATATAATTATTCGGTTTAATTTACAAAGTTCATTTCTTTATTTTTCCGCGATGTGAAAGATTCCAAGCCAAGCCGTCAAGCGTTTGTTAAAAGTATAAAACTAAGTTAGAGATATTTTATAAGTCGTTAACCCAGAAGGATTTTTATACCAAATCAACTAATATTCCCGTAGAATGAATGTGATTCCATCCGAGCAAGCTCGCATAAAGATCACCCGCCTGAAAACGTGTTTACATGCACATGTACCACTTCAAAGAGTGTGTCAAATAGAGGTGCACAGGGGGCGAGAACCAATTGAATCTCATTATCTGAGGCTAGACCCCATCTTCAACTACGACCTCTATCACCTTCCCTTCTCTAATTAACCCATACTCGACGCCGCCCGTTCCTCGAGGACGTTTAAGGTGTAGCTTCTTTAAGTGACCCTCGAAAAAATATACAATGCTCCCATACCCACTCGCCCTTCAGCGTAGCCATAAAACTCGGCGAAGAGCGGCCCTGTGCCAACAATTCCGCGACCTCTCCTCCACACGTCTTCCTCCACTCCCTCTGCCATAACGGACCCTTGGGCACCCTCCCTTCGCACCGACACAGGGTCTGTACCGCGCGACGCCCACGCCGGACTTCTCGGAAGCGGCGGTCACCGGGCAACCGAGCAAAAGCGACGGGGCAACGCAGAGAATATTGTCTGCAGTGGAGCCGACCTCTTGCTATAAGGTGGCTGATTTGCATACTTCCACAACATTACAGCTTTGTCTCTCTACGTAGAGATTTATGGCATTGAGTTTCACACCTAAATTAAGTACCCAGAGGAACTAATAGAGGTATGCATGGTTATTCTTTCATTAATACTAATAACATCATGTATGGTTATTATTTCATTAACACAAAAGTAGGGCGTAGAATCGTAAAACGAATATCGGTTTAGTTCCGGTTTCGCTCATTCTGCCAACGTCGAACAACTTCGTACCGTTTTTTCCGCTCCGACAATTGCAATATAATATATCTTTCTGAAAGTTTGGTTTATTATATCTAACGTTTTAATTTTTTGTTATCATACACTAAATTAACAGTTAACCCATTGATAGTTGCAAGTCGTAGTTACGTGTGTTTAGTACTCCTACTCTTTCCACTTTAG
Source organism: Ladona fulva (assembly GCA_000376725.2). Taxonomy (NCBI): domain Eukaryota; kingdom Metazoa; phylum Arthropoda; class Insecta; order Odonata; family Libellulidae; genus Ladona; species Ladona fulva. The sequence goes on from KZ308157.1 coordinate 1,534,539, forward strand.
TACTCTTCCGACTAATCCTATGTAAAAATGACATTTCAGGGAACAGAAAATAAAGTAGTTTAAGACTCGTTTCAGGTTCAGGAATTTCAATTTTTTGTTCCAGTTCGTTTTTCAATCCGGCAAAAATAACGTTTTTATACAATTTAGGTTTTCGTTTCTGTTCTGAACTGAAGAAGAGAAGATCTGCAATTGGAGGATTGTTACAGAGATGCGGCGTGCGATAATTTAATCATAAAATTACACTGATTTAGATTGTTTCTGTTTCACACGAACATATTAACAAGTATAAAGTAAACATATCAGCTGACTAATGGTTTACCCAAACAACTCTCCGTTGAAAACCCGTGTTATGTTTATTTAAAAGAAATACTTGTTTAGTATTACTTTACAGCAAAGGTGGCCAACAAGTCGGGGAACATTAGGTCGACTGCGACTTGTCTTCGAGAAAATTCTTAATTTCCGATTAATTTTTATTACTTCAAATACATTATTGTAATTATATATTCCAGTATGAAAATCTACGTATGAAAATTACTAAAGAATTCCGTATGTTTAACAAATTCAGAATAAGGGTCGGAAATACGACTTTTAATCACTTTGGTTTATGTAAATGCCAAAACTTGTTTCTCCACGTCGATCGCAGCAGGCGGTAAGTTGGACACACCTGCTTTATATTCTACTTTTACGACAGCCAAAATATTGGTATCATATGTAATACATAACAATAAATAAATAAATATGCTGAAATATCTTGAATGATTGAGATTTGCTCTGCTATCTTCTGGCAACTCAGCCTTAGAGCATTAAAGAAGTCACGCATGCCTTGAAGAAACTGATTCGATCCTGGCCGAGTCTCGCATTAAAACTTCTGCCAATTTCTTTCCCATTCAGAGCGCCACTGCTTGACCAAGAGAGATTTCTTTTCCACTCGTGGTATATGAATGAGTAGTTGAGCAGTTTCCTCTTAATGAGATTACAGTTTCGATAGCATCAAAGTTTGCTTACAAGGTCACTTTTGACAAATTTTTTTCACAAATCATAGAACTACAAGAGTAATTACTGGTACAGTAAGTCTAAATATAAAAAATTGGCATAATTTCAGATTTTATCCCGAATGAAAACTTTGAAAATGAAAATTAAATACAACACATGCAAGGTTTTCGACGCTATACAAAAAACATCTACGTCAAGCTTTCTCGAACATGGGGACATAATTTTTAAACTTTTTCCCATACACAACAAAACACATGATATAAATTCCTCCAGCGATCAAAAAATGTATTGGTTGCAAAACAAACAAAAAAGCTTGCTTAAATAAACGGCTTAGCATCCATTCGTTATTTTCATATAAACGAATGAGAAAATGGATCGAGATGATCATTGATCATCATTGGTCTGGTCAACTTAAGAAACTCTTAGTCCCGGTTCCCTTCGTGATGCAAAAACATTAATCGAACTCACCTTTCATAGTTTTTTCGTTTCGTTCATAACTTTTGAATTGACTTGTTTCGAAGCTTGACCAAAATTTGAATGGAAGTAAACCCATAAACGATATTCCGGCTCATATTCTGTTTCGATTTCGACTTGAGAAAAACGACTATTTATGAGTATTGGGCGCCGTAATCCAGGTGATACCGACATGAAATTTAGGATGTTTAATTTTCATTATTTTCCAGTCTGATAGCTCCGAACACCTCGTAAACGTATTCCGTTGTATTGATTCATTCTGCTTTTCCTTCCTTACCCGATTTGATTACCAGTTACCACTAAGAAAAATGGTTCCCTTTCCAAAAGTGTCCATTTTTGTCGATAGGCAAGCAGCAATTCCGTTCCGACGGCGCAAAAAGCCCACTCAGTAACAGACTGCGGTAGAATATTGCGTGGGAGAAGGGTTTTTTTTAGTCGAATTGAGGTGGGATGAGGAGAAAGGAGTTATGGAGCTCTGTAGGGGCAGACGCCGCGGCTCGTGCCCTGTCCTCGCGCTACCCCTTGACCTCTTCCGGACCGCCTTGCAGACTCCTCCCCCAGAGATGTCGATGACGTCAGAGGGACGGCGGCGGTACACTTCGCGCGTAATCTCAATTATTAGCAAGAGAATGTGACGGAGGGGATCAAGACGGAGATATATGGAGCGAGGCGACCGAAATTTGCGTCATGCCCCCAACTTCGATTTTCAGTTCTATCCTCAAGTTGGAAAATGCGCGAAAGGAAGAAATGAAGAAGCGACGCTGGCAGAAGCGTTCCAAGTGCGGAAATGGAACCGTTAGAGCTGACGTGGAGCGATGATGGAGTTTTTCGTTCGGATATCTGTTTGTGTTATGCAATGGCACTCGCAGGGTATCTGCCAAGAGGGTGTCTTAAGGTATAAATCCGTCTAGATATCGCAAGGTGATATCCATACGGAAAATGGAAATGACTGCATGACAAGTCTCGAAGGAGAAGACGTTCGGCCTCCGATGCTTCTGAAAGCTTACACAGGGAGTTGCTCGGAGTGAAAGCAGGAATTGTCCCTTATCTCCGACAAAAGACATGAGGCTAATTAATACCGTAGTAAGTATTAAGTATGTATGTAAGTGTAAATATTGTATGATTTTTCACACGCGTATAACTTATATTGCCACCTGTACTTTTATTTAAAACCGTAGTTGTATATTTAGTTTTATTCATAGAAGACGGATAAGGGTGATCTAGCGCAAGATGGTGCGCACCCAGGGAAAATCCCAAGGAAGAATGGACTTGTAAAAAGTCTAACGGGACCGGGAATCGATCCCGGGTCTCCCAATTGCCGGTCGGGTGCTCTGTCCATTGTGCTATCCCGGCAGAACTGTCTATCTCAGACCCGGGTTCGATTCCCGGTCCCGTCAGGCTTTTTTCAAGTCCATTCTTCCTTGGTATTTAGTTTTATTCTTTACTTCTATATTTGCCTTTTTATGATTTTTATTTAATTCTTCATAATTTGTACACTTTTTTACATGATTGTTTTTCATCCATTGAAAAGGCCTTGTGCTGTTTATGGGTTTATTTTAAATAAATAAATAAAAGTTGTAAATACTTAAGTCATGTCTCAAAGCCGATGCCATTAATTTTCGACGCAAAGGATCTACAAAATTCAAGGGAGATCAAACTACCGAGGATCTTTAGGTTTTGCTTTTTTACTGTTTGAATGTAAGCAGTCTAGGAATCCAAGTATCACCTATAATCTATTAGATACTGCATGAGTCAAATGTTAAGAAAACAATGAGTAAGCGAGGTATTCACCCAAAATGCTGTTCGATGACCGATGACCACAGTTGAGTCAAGAACAAAGAACACGATAAGTACGATAATAGGAGATAACAGTCAAACTTCCTCGAAAATACATTTTGTCGTAAAATAACATTTTGGGCTCATCGAAACGCAAAAAGAAATTAGTACCGATAACATTCTAATGAATTTATTTTGCCATTCATCTCAGATAGGTCTCTTTACCCGAAAATTCTCTACAACCAGACGTCGGAAAAATTCGACTCTAAATGAAAGAGTGGATGAAAGGATTCTCGACCCATCTAAATTTCAAAAATGTTTAGTATGAGGTCCTTCCCTCGATCCTTATCCATCGATTGATTGAATAAGAGAAGACGAAAAGAGAATTTAATTTCGATAAAATAAGAAAGCTGGAACGCTATATTCCTCCATTCCAAGAATCCCTCACAGAGGAGCCAAAATAAATTCTTCCCAGTAGCACGTGGATTTGATCGAGAGATTTGTTGGGGAATGCTGGTCGCAGACCTTTCAAGGGTGAAGGAAAACATCCTGGAGGGACAAGCGTGAGTCCATTATTCTTATGGACGCTCGCGCAGTTGCACAAGTGAACGATCTTCTATTTATTCCGTCATTATTAATAATCATAGAATAACTCAAAAGAATCGACTGCCGCTAAAGGTAGGGAAAATTCAAAAGAATCGATGTACTTCAAGTAACATACGGAACCACTCGCTGAAGGTCCTCCTGCAGGTAAAAATTAGGGAGGAAAAAGTTCTTGGGGTGTATATCAGGAGTGGGAGACCTAATTGACTTGTGCCTTAGGCCTTACTTTACCGGATCAGATGATATCGCTCGAGTTTCTCGCAATCTCATTCCGCAAAACTGAAAAGCGCCATCTTTATTTCAAGAAACCTTCTCGTGAAATCAACATTGCTAAAGTTCCTTTCAGAAATAGTTTTCAAACTATACAGGACAAACAAACAATTCTGAGTTAAATGAACCAGGAACGTCTCCTTTATAAATCCAAACGTAAATTTTTCACTCTCATTTGAGGAGCAGATAACAACGAGATGTTTAAAATAAATGCAACAATATCTCTTCAGTAAAATAATTCCACCTTGAGAATTTAAAATTATTCTTAAAAAACATATAATTCTATAAAAACATATAATAACATAAAAAACATAAACATAACATTATTCTTAAAAAACATATAACATAACTCTTTTGTGAATCTTTGGATAAATTTATAATGGACGGCTCATTTCTCGATAAGCTTTTTCCACCAAAGTAAATGTTACACAAACCCAGGACTAAAGAGGTGGGGACCAGCTGCCCCAGCTGGTCTTAAACCCCGGGGACCGAGATTAATAAGGAGCCCGCTCTCTAACATAGCTAAAACTTGTGCAAAATCACAAGCGGAAAACTTGCAATCTTCAGGTCACGAGCGGCCTTTTTGGGTATTCGTGAAACAAATACAAGCATTTAAGTTTTCCCCAATCTCATTCATTACTTAAAGTTGAAATAAAGTGGACAATTTTCTACTGTTATTTACGTAACAACCTACATTGTTGTCGTTAACCTATTTCCAAGTAGATAACACGTGGGATGGTTTCTTATAAGACCGAATGGTACACGAGAACTTCCGATGAAATAGCCCTTCCATCTTACCACAAGTTTGCTAGATTAAAGTTAAGGAACTGGGCCCATAAGCGAGAAAAGCGTTGAGTCCAAGAATTTCTCTCGAGGGCTTAGCACGAACCGGAAGGGTAATGGCGCAAGAATATATGTTCGGTGAGAGTGCCCGACAGGAGTTTCCGCACTCAAAGGTGCGTGTCGGACGAAATTTGTGTTTAAGTTAATACATAATCAATCTCGTCTATTTTTTAGCGTAGTTTCCGCACTCAAAGGTGCGTGTCGGACGAAATTTGTGTTTAAGTTAATACATAATCATTCTCGTCTATTTTTTCATTTACTTCTCATTTCACCAACGAGAAACAACAAGTTCCCTCGCGCCACGGACAACCCGACCCTCTCCACGTTAGAAAATTTTACTCTAAGTGACGCGCTTCGCACTTTGATTCCCATTTCAGTAATCCTCAGTAAGTGAATAAAATACGATAAAATTTCCTGATAAAATTCTGTGATGCGTAAGAAAAGATAACATGTCCCGACTGAGAAAGGTAACAAGTCGGCGATGAAGCACGCCAAGGAATTACTTGACGCATTATCCGATTCTGTTTAAATCCTTTCACGATAAGTAACTTTAATTCGTAGAATAATTGTAATTAAGCAGAAGTGAAGGAATTCTTCCGTTACTCGATAACGGATAATACTCTGCAATTGTGAAAAACTGAGTTGGCTTGTCGTTATTTTTTTAACCCTCTTACTGAGAAAGCACAAGGCATACAAAAAGATTACTCGCTATTGGTCTGTTGATTAACCTTAAATCTTACGAAATTACGCAAATTAAAAATAGAAAAAAATAAAAGAAGAAAACGCTTACATCTATGAGTGGCTGGAGTGTTCAAATGTTAACCTAAAGAAATGAAGAATTTCCAATAATATTCTCTAAGCTCTCAGGCGAATTGCTATATTAGACATAAAAATGCCGTGATCAAGCGCCATAACCTCTGCGAAATGGATAATGAATGTGACAGCACATTCCCTTCTAGGATGAAATCTAACATCCAAATACAATCATCCACTTAATTCTTTTTCTTAGAATTTCGAATGTATTCGTCTTTATTACAATACATTTGAATTTTACAATTTGCAAGACTGCAACTGTAAGGTAACAACGCAAACAATTACCAAAACAAGTAAGGATATCTGAACATTACGCATTCAAGTTTTGGAAGTAAACTTGTAAAGGATGGTCGTGAAAGATCGTTCATGATTTGTAATTCACGCGTAGACACTTGATTTCTCCGCTGAAAATCCGAAGTTGACGCGGGATAAACTCTTTAAAGGAAAATAATTGCGCTGGAGAAACTAAGATCGTGCCATGGCGATTCTTCAAGCTAAGTGATCACCGCGATAAGTACATACTTCCCGATAAGTAAACCAAGGTATGTAGTGAGTGGATTGAGTCCCATCCTTTCACGTCCTCTTATCTTCTAGTAAATCTTATCGAGGAGAATGAAGCGACTTTGTCATCACATCATCCTTGCTAGCACGCCTTTAAGGCGGTAAATAAAGAGGAATACAAATTCATTCCTTGAAATTTCTCGTGCATATGAGTAGCATATTCCAAATATATAGTTATCGGAAGTCTTCAGAGCATCTATTTCCTGAAACATCGTTTCAGAGTACGATTTTTGGCACGTAATAGCGAAGTAATTTTTACCTTCCCTAGAGAGGAAACAATAAAATACGATCAATCATAAAGGCATAGAATTGTTCGCGGTTCTCTTCAGAAAAATACAAATAGCCTCAGTAACATTCCCGAGAAAATGACTGGACAAATAATAAGTCGCACTCGCAGTAATATATAGGTAAGTTGTCAAACTGAGTCTTGAAAGAAGGAATTTAACTTCCAATTCAGATTATTTACATCCATAAAAGGCTGCTGTTCTCCTCTGCAATTGCATTTGAAACGGAATAGTTTAATCAGTGAAAACTGAACCATTTTTCCTGATTGATGTACCTTAAGTGAACAAAGACATTAAAGACTGGTGTCCAGTGTTTCGGGGGTGTAGGTTGAATCCACAGGTTGTTTCAAGACAGACGGGATTGTGGAATCAGGGAAAGTTTTTTCCAAGAGAACAAGGATTTCAAAGACAATGGAAACAACTTTTTTTCATTTCAGGCTAATATTTACACGACTCAACATCGAAAGAAAGCGCGTAAAGCGGACGCGATAATCTCCGTCGCTCCTTCGGAGGACCAACCGAAGACGCCGGCGGTGGTAAGCTCGACAGTCACTCTTACCTCTTTCCTCGATGACTCCCAGCGTCGGATGGACGAAGCAAAAGAGCAGCATGAGGATGCAGAGGGCCGCCAGGTAAGAGTGCCCCGGGGGTCGCCGGCACCAATCCATCTTGAGGGGGTTAAAGTAATCCTTCCGAGGAATTGCTTCACGGATCACCCGAAAAAAAACACACGCGCCAGGAGGAGGAAACGTCGCGCGAACCCGCTTTCGACGGGGATTCGAGGAGTCACTGAATTCACGGACACTGGCACCCCACGGCCGTATTTCTCACGACACAAATGGGCAATCTCCGCCCATAGCACTCCCAGAAGACAATCGGCCACTTATCCAAGACGAATCTCTCCTTCTCCTAAAATCCGGGAAAATCTTCGGAGAAATACTTTCCTTTCTTATCCAAGTCAAGGCACGAATTCACTCCAAATATTCCTTCGCTTACATACACATTGTCACACGAAAATGCATGTCTTCCGGGGAGAATCGGAGCATCCGTTCATAACTCAAACCTCGCAACCACCTGCTACTATGCGTATGGAAGAATATGTCACTGTTTTGTATTCAGCTATTTATGTTTGGAATAGTGCTGTGTCACCGCACTCACTCGGACTAAATCATTACGTGGATTCCGTAAAAACAAACAAAACACCACGGAGGTCCTAGGGAAAAATTCGCATGTACCTCATAGGATCGCCGACGAAGGTAATACAGACGCGCTCCCTTCTCTCCTCCTGCGCCGCGGTCGGTATATGACTGAGCCGAGCGACCGCTTGTCTGCGTCTGCAATGCCTGGTTACTGAGGCCTCCGGTAGATGTCGGACTAGCCCCAAATCATGGCGGAAAGGATGGATGGCGGCTCTCTTAGGACATAGAATACATTACGGGTGATCTGAAAAGAATAAAGGCATGAGTCTTCTGCAAATTGGTTCATTTTCATGTTAAATTGCACTGAGATGAATTTTAATTTTGTAATTCAAAAGTAGAGATTCCCTCTGAACACTCTTTCAAAGTGCCATAGATTGGTCAAAACGGATCGTTCTTGCGGTGAAGAACTTATACATGAATGCAAATCAGATATTTTTTTTCAGGTGTGAGAATTCAAATTGAATTTTCAATCTGACGGCCCAACCTCAAGGCAAAATTTTGACGAATTAAAGAGGGGTTGCCACCTCTTCGGGTTTGACCCAAAGTCCCCGAGTTTAAAGAAGCTCCTTCGGTTGAGGGAACAGAATTTCAGGGTCAAAATTGATTTTTAGTATAATAGGGAATCAAACTTTTATCGCAAACCCGCAAATAAAGCAAGAATCATACTTCTTCGAAAGACGAAATACAATCCTATATTCGACATGGAAGGACAACGAAACCTGTCCAAAAAACTCCTTAAATATCTCCGGGTTAATGAGAATTTTGTGGTAAGTTTATAATAGAGCCATCCACCACCGTCCATTGCCTTTCATTTTTAAGATGAACTTCTATAAATCTTACGTGATTACTATAATAAGTTTTATGTAATGCTATAATTGTATGATAAAAGAATCGTAAGGAAAGAATTTTAGGCGACCGAGACTGGGACCATAATTTTAAATTCAGTTTCTATTTTAATCCTCTATTTTCTATCTTCAGTATGTTTTATGCAAACTAACTTATTACTTGTTATTTACGTGTCGATGTCAAACTTTCAATAATGGGATTTATGCTAATAATTTCATCGTTTTCGATCTTGTCATATTTTTTAAGGAGAAAAGCAGATGGCATACAGAGAAATCAAGGGAAGGAGGTAAACAGTCAAAACAGGGACCAGAAGCGGACCAAGGTACCCTTGGAGTCGGGGAAACTGCCGGGGACGTCGTGGTCAGGAGGGTGCCGAGCTCGTGCGATTAAATTGACTTGAAGAATTGGTTTCTTACACCTCATATTTTGCGCCACAAAAATATTGAAATCAATATAAGGCACTTTTCCAAAATATCGAAATTATTATCAAAACGTCACTAAGAAAAGACGCGAAGATTAGGACTTTGCGAGGGTGAATTTATTTTCATTGACATTCGTTAATATGGCGAGCTACTGGACAAGTGAAACGATCTGACCGAGCAATAACACGAACGAAGACGATAGTAACAGTTTACCTTGTCTTCATCGCCCGATATTGTAGACCGTATTTCCATTTCTCAAATTTGAATCTCTTCATTACTGTCGCAATTATCTCTTCTCTCTTGATGAATTTCTTCGAGCTCTTTTTCTACCGTTGTTACGAATCGATAAAGCAGTGATTTGCCTGGTACCAAACAACAATAGGTTATAAGTTTTTAATTTTTTACAGACATATACTTAACTGACATGTACAAATCGAAACTTTATCATCTTTTCTTTAAAAAACTTTTCCGTAAGTTGTTAACCGTTCTAAACAAGGAACGTCCTAATAATGTGCCATACTAATCAAGAGTTAGTTGTATATGTACACCAGCAATAGATAAGAGGGAAATAGTCTCGTTTTCGTTAAATAATATGAAAATTGAAAATATAAATAAGGTTATTATTAGAGGAGGCCGTCCGATATAAACTTTTTTGATATTTAAGGCTAATTTCAAGTAATGTAACATCCAATATTGATATTAATAAATTATGCAGAGGTAGAATACTTCTTTGCAAGATAATAAAATGCCAAATATAAGAACGATTTCCAATCAGTGTAAGAAAAGCGTGAGCGAGATTTTCAAAACGAAAAATTTTAAGGATAATTCTGATACAAGATGGAAAATGTTGTTCGTCTACTGTGTATTGTCTTTAAAGAAATGTTCAAGCATCATTGAACACCTCTTTTTCATGCACTGAACACAGGCCATGAAATTGAACACGTTTCTGTTTCTTTTCGGGCATTATTCAAGATTTAGCAAGAAATGATACTTCTAAATGTATGTACTTCGGAACCACGATCTTCCTTTAGAAAGGCATCTACCTTCATCGAATCTCCTCCTCTTGTAGAAAATTATTTAATTTCATCTTTAACACTGAGTTTTATCGACAATCAGCAAAATGCAAAAGGGACTCGTCTGAGTAAAGCGAGAGAGGATAAAAACTCTAATGGTTAAAGCGAAAATAGTTGACGAATAATAAACCAAGATAAAACTAATTAAGCCAAACCTATATCAATGTGACTATGGTGATGAGAATGGCTTGCTTAAGAATAACAATGGCAGAATTTCTCGCACTCCTTATATCTTCCACGAATGAAATAGACTCGGAACACGAAATAAATTACATCTTTACGTTTTAGTTAAAGGGATATTTTACTTATCGTAAGAATATATGTTAACTGTGATAAAGATGAAATATAAATGTAGAGGTAAGAACCAGAGCAGAATTAGATATATAGAGGCTGCATACGAGATAAAACCCATAGGATTACTGATTTGGTGACAACGGAGTCATAACAATTTCTTTCTAAGGAAGTGAACTTTCTTGTTGAGCGCTGATCTGCGAAGTTAACATGATTAATAGTTTTAAACTTGGAATGTATGAAATTTCAGGTGTGTTCGAACCGATTTAAATTAATTATCGAATATATTTTATTCTATATGAATATATCAAGTAGAATTTAATAAATATTTAATCGTCCAATTGGAAATAATTGCATGAAGAAATTTCGCAGCATTCTTAATTGTAAATGAAGTAATTAAATGTAAAGAGGTTCTGTTATCACATCTTGATGAATAGAATATTTTTCATTTGTCTTTTTGTGTAGGATATAAAAAACATACCTATATGGTTTCATCAGTACCTTTATGAACATGTCCCGCTTCAAGCGTTCTTGCTCGGTGTGGAAAGCCAGCCAAAGCAAACTACCTCATTCCTCTCTACTAGCTCTTGGTAGCTAATAGTAGATGGGATGAGGTTCAACCCGTCCTTCGGACTAAATACTTTACAGACCGAAGTATAAATAAAAGAGTGAACGTGGTGATAACCCCTTGAAAACGGCCTCCTAAATTACTTTCTATCTCAGCCGAATAAAAGGTAAAACTTGTATTATGAATCACATGAGGGCGAGGGCCCTGAACATAGTGATTGGAGCATTTCAGACAGTAGCGCCCTTTGGACGGGGAAACGGGACTTTTGTCCAGGGCCCCGCGCCTCTAGGGTACCCGCATTTGAAGAGCATCGATAGCCACGATTAATAGGTGAGTATGATAAATATGGGAGAATATCTGGTCTTTCTTAACACAATACTTCTATTTATAATTTTCAGAAGGAAAGCAGTGATAGAAAATACACGAGCTTCGTGGTGGTAGCCTTTTCTTTTACTAATTGGATGTGATAGGTATACGAGACAATTTTCGTCGGCGACTAAAATATTGCTGAACGTGCAACGATGGTTATTCCATTAATTCATCTCATTAATCAATTCAGCAGCATAGATTCATCGTCGAAAGCTTCGAAAGCACTTAACTGCATTCAGTTCCTGAAATTAAATATTGAGGTGCAATAAGCTACAGTTGCCTTAGGATCCTCAAGTCCAAAAGAAGGCTCGGAATATGGCCTTCGATGCTTATAATAGCAATACTACGAGAATCATTGTATAATTATGGTATACCGTATTTCCCGCTCCATGAGAGGCACCGGCCTATAAGACAATACATGGTTTTTCAGGTAGATGAAGCAAAGATTATACACACAGGAACTTAAGCTGCTTATAAGTGAAAGGATATTCGTAAAATGGCGTCAATTTACGGAGGAATGAAAGAAAAGCGCAAAATTGTCTAAAGCTCACGTGTGTACATATATATAGGTTTCATCATGGAGTCGTAAAAATTCAAAATGAGAGATAAGATCTATTCGTACTTTGACATTCCTTTCCGATCATTTTTCGCTCCGAAGTTATAGAAATTTGCTAATCAATCTTCTGAATTCCAATACGGAATTTAAATATTACCAGAGTTGACCAAAAAGACCATTAGAAATGTCAATTTCTGCCTAAAAGTTACTCTTTTGGTTCATTGTCCAAGGCATTCTCAAAACGTAACACAGACATTTAGAGCTTTTTTTAAATATGATATCTTTTCAGAAAGTTCCGTAGAAATTATTATTCGTTTCTTGAAAAATATCTAAATCGAGGAAATTTTAAGTATAACCAACTACAGTTAAGCAATATGAAAGATATTGATAACAGTGACTGCTGATTTTTATGATGCTTCGTTAAAGAAGCGGCATGAGATCAATTCGCTGATAACAACTCTTTAGATAGGTTAATGGCGAAGTCTGGTTAAGTATGGACTTTCAAGAAGTCTTAGTTTTCAATGTTTATAAGTACGTTTTTATTATATTAACCTTAAAAAATTTCACTCTAATTTTGTTTTCAATTATTTATAGTTAACAATTCTTTACATAATTATATCCGTAGTTCTTAACCTTTTCAGCTGCTTGCACCCCTTGAATTTGAAAATGTTTACTCGCACTCCAACCAAAAGCATCAAACTACAATTGGGCTCTCTACACAGTGAGATTAAAAAGGGAAGTTGTCCTTCTGAAGTGAACTCCCAATAAGCTTCACAACAACCTAACTTTTACTTGGTTGTCTCTCCGACTATATCCGAAGAAACACCTTTTTATCATAACGTCTCGCGCTTCCTCAGGTGCATTCATCCCTGCCTAAGAACCACTGCTTTAGATAATTACTTCATTATATGTATATCAGCTATCAATGAACTATATGTGATTATCTAAAACGTTATTTATGACTGAAATCAAGGAGCATCCACTTGAAGAAAATTGGATGGATTCATAGTAATGTATAATTATACAGATATGCATAAAATTTTAAATGAAAGAAAGGCGGCGTACAATATGGAAAAAACAGAAGTATGTTCAGCAATCTTTCAAAAATGTACAGATAATTATAAAAAGATCACACAGCGTTAAAGTTTAAATGTAAAATTATTTATTTATTCTATTTATGTATTGAAATAAAAATAGAAAAAGTGAATTTTATTGTAATTCTTCAACCCTCGATGGTAACAGATTATTGGAATACAAAGGGACATTGGATTATATGGATGAATTATTGGAATACCAGTCACACTTCTCACAGTCTTCAGTCCTTCACATGCTTTGATTTCACTAAATATCCTCGTTTCTGACTGCTGCTTCCACAAAGTTGTCTCATTTCTCTTCAAATCATCCACAATTCATCCCTTCTATACTCTCCTTTTGGTTACACTAGAAAGAGATTTGCTCTCGTTAGTTGACACATAAAGAATTTTTTCTTTTCATCAGTGACATGAAAGCATTGGATTAACATATGATGTATTTCTAAAATATCTTAACATAAAAAACATCTTATCCTATTTTATGGGCAAATGTATTTAATCGTACCGTTATGCTACTGGTCATGTAATCGAGTGATTGGCGTAAGGGATCCGACTCTAAAAGACCACGTTGCTTTGGTATTGCATTGCCCAGATTGCCTATCATTGCCTAGTGTTTCACATATCCTCACAATGACTGTCACAATTTCACATGACAAACTTCAAAGGTAAAGGTTGAGTAATTCCGCACTGAGAATTTTTGCAATTTTAGGGGACGTTTTCTATAAATGCTCATCAATTATTTTTTATTCTTTTTATGACTACGTCTTTTTCAATTCCCTTATTACAAGGGAAATGGTGACTTTTCACGCAAAGACGCGCATTTAGGAAAACTCTCGTTTAGGGTCACCCGATTTGGAAGTAAAAAGCGTTCACAGGTAAACTGAAGCCTCTCAGTGAAACTACAAACAGTATTTGGTGACGATAACATCAGCTGATCCAGCCAAGCTCAATAGGACACTGAATAAAGTTTAAATTTCTTTTGATTGCCTAACTGAGTGATTATAACATTTAATTGGTCATGAAAAAATATATCGCAAGTTATTCGAGTAAATATAAAATACCGAAGTTTGTTTACCTGCAGCGATACTCTCTATGAGATCATGAGTAGTTATCTGTTATAATATAAAAATAATAACCTCTCAAATTTATAGATTTCAACCTCTTTGGAGTTTGAAGGTTAACATCAAACTTATTTAACTCTGCTTCTTATATTTGAGCCAAACGGTATGAATTCACTTGCGAGTCTAGGGTGAGGGCGATTGCTCCCCTATTTGGTGGAAATAGGAATTTGTAGAATTAGTCGGATTATGAAGTTTGCCTGAATCAATATACATATACTGCAGTAATAATGCAAAATAGCATTTCAAAAGTTAATCAGATATACTCCTAAGAAAATTTTTGCCTCCATTGGCAAGTATGTACCCTTGGTGCGACCCCCTCCTGAGTGATTAATGTGGCTATCGCTACGCTTCACCGCCTGTTATTACCCTGTTTAACTCCTTTACTCATTTATACGGTATTAGCCGACCTTTGGACTCAAATTCCCGTAAAATGACGGTGGTTGAGATCCCATAGCTCGAGATCGAACTCCATGTATGTACATGGCAGGCGAGGGACTTAACCTATAGCTACGCCGCAAAACCACACACACAAAAGACGCTGATAAAATTATCTCTACATTTGTCTATTTTTTTAATGTTACCCATATTCTTAGCTCCCACATTAAAAACAAAACATGAATATCGATAATTTAGCGAAATTTTTCTATTTTGTCCGAAATTCAAATGACAAAAATATCAGTTATGTTTCAATTTAAGTAATCGAATCTGCAGTGTTATAAATGTAATAAAGATTGCCAATCATACTCTAATTATTCATGTTCTACCTCAAAATATTGTAACCTTTTTATATATCTACTACATACCAACAGAAATGTAAAATGTCTTTGTAGCAGTTCCAACTCCATTTGAAGCATAGCAGGTGTATGATCCACTGTGATATCCTTGTCTTGTATGCAGAGTTAAGCTGGAGTGATCCTTACTTAAAGTGAAATATCCTGAAAAAATGTATTGATTGCCGAAATGATATATTCTACTAATATCTGTGTCAATAAAGACTTACCTAATTTTCAATAATTTTGAAAAAGAATGCTGAATAATATGGAACAGGTTATCAGCAGAGAGTGAGCTAGTGATCATGAACTGAGTCACAGAAAGGTGAAATTTGTTATCATTTTTGCACTTGAAAACTTATAATAAATCAAGATGAAGCTGATTTTTATGATGCTTCGTTAAAGAAGCGGCATGAGATCAATTCGCTGATAACAACTCTTTAGATAGGTTAATGGCGAAGTCTGGTTAAGTATGGACTTTCAAGAAGTCTTAGTTTTCAATGTTTATAAGTACGTTTTTATTATATTAACCTTAAAAAATTTCACTCTAATTTTGTTTTCAATTATTTATAGTTAACAATTCTTTACATAATNCATGCACATGCTTAATTATAGAAACAGATTTTTAATTTCATCAATTGTTGTTAGAACCATTCTTTCATTTGGAAGAAGTTTTAAAGATGGAGTATAACTTTTGTCATTTAACATTATGGATTTTCAGCAATCTTAGCCTATAAGAGCACAAATACTATCTTGCTCAACTTCTTAGTTCTTTCATTTTCATTGCAATCAATAGTATGTTGACAGGTAGATTTACAGAATTACTTTAATAAGTGATTATTAGGCAAAGGAATAGCACTTTTTTATAGTCATAGAATTTTATCATCTTTTTTGTGATGCTTGTTCATAGAAAGTAGGTGCCTCAATTTTTATCACTTTTAATATGAAGACAAAAATATAAGAAAGACAAAGAGAAAGAATTTAAAATGTATATACCTCAAGGATCATGGCATAAATATACAGAAGTGGGGCTCCCAGACAGCCAAGTGGGTAACATGTTCAACTTTGGGGAAAGCAATCCCAATTCCCAATGAGGGCTCAAATACAAAATGACCTCATCTGTCAAAGTGCTTTTAACAATACTACTACTTTAATAAGTGGTTACTAAGCAACAGAGGGACACTTTTTTATATTCATAGGATTTTTTCATCTTTTTTCACAATAGTTATTAATAGAAAGTAGGAGCCTATGATCACCTTTAATATGAAGACAAATAATATAAGATAACAAACAAAAAATTCCAACATGTTTCCAGGATCGTGGCATTGGTAGAAGGCTCCTTTTTATAATATACATGCTAGTACTCCCAAAACTTAGCAAGAAAACCGCAATAAATTCTGAGAAATCTGTATCTATTGTCTACATAAATATGTCAATAATTTAATTATTCCTTTTCATTCATTCTCCATAAGAAAGAAAAAAAAAATACACCTGTTGATTATGGTGGTAGAGCACCCCTTGTTGATGAGGTGCACCTGTGCTGTACACACCTTTCACATCCACACCTGGTGGCCCTACATGCAGTTATAAATGTATTTGGAAGAATGGTTGTGAGGATTTGCAGAGAATAACTTGATATTTCTGTTTTAGTTTAACAGTAATGAATTATTTTCTTCTTTAATGGGAAACAGCATTCAACAAGGAGCTCATAGTACTGTACTAGAGAGGCGAAGCACTAGAAAAACCTTAAGGTTCATAAAAAGAACATCAAGTCAAAGCTCACAGAGAAATTTATACTTTCTAAATCTTCCGAACAGTAAATTATATACATTAAAAGAGACAAAAATTAGTTCATCCAAACAAAGAGAATGCATATGCAATATTAGGAAGGATAAATGTTAGCAAAAGAGAGATTAGTTTTTATAGGGATGTTGTACCTGATACATTTTCGACAATGTAATATTTTCCATCCTTTCTCCACCTGTAAGATATGCCCTCTGTAATGTCTGTACTGCAATGAAATGTATAATCATCTCCTGCTCTCACTTTGACTTCAGTTGGATTTCCATCATTAATTATGGTAGGGGGACCACCTTGAATTATAAAAATATTGCATTGTGTAAATAAAAATCTATATATTATTTTTCATAATTTTACTTCAAATAATCAAAGGAGAATGCCTTAAATGTCTCAGGTATTTACTTAAGACTCTTTAACTTTAATCTTGGTGGATTGATACTACGAGTGTTGTCCAGAAAATAAGGTTACAACATTTTCTTTAAATCAGAAAGTACATCTATTTTCATGAAAGCTGTAAAAATTGTTACTTAGGTATATGGTTATTTTTCTCCATAATTGTCGATTAGATTGATGGATTTTTGTACGCTTGGCAGCAGGTTTTGTACCAAAGTGTCGAGAACCTCACACTCCACCTCCCTTAGTCACTTTTCAACTGTTCCTTTTACCTCTTCGTTGCCAGAAACATTTTCCTACCTAAATAATCCTTAAGCTTAGTGAATACATGAAAATTAGTGGGTGCAAGATCCGGACTGTAGGCGAGCAGGGTGACAATATCCCATCCAAAGGAGGTGAGTAAGTTCTGGGTAAGGCTCGCGGTGTAAGGCCTGGTGTCGCCATGGGAGAAGGCAAAAACCAAAGGTCAGCATTCCCCTAGAGTGATATTTTATGTTTTCTGCAGTTTCTTAAGGGTTTCACAGTATACCACAGAATAGATTGTTTCCCCTTGAGGCATAAATTCCACCAGCAGGTCTCCCTTATGGTCCCAAAAGACAGAGGCCATGATCTTATGACCTGAAGGTGAGGTTTTGAAGTTCTTCACTGATGGTGAGGTCGCCACTGTAGTGACTCATCCATTCATTTCAATATGTTTCCACGAGTTTCTGATGAATATCCACTGCAATTTCCCTATGCCAAGTTAAGAAACAGATAACAGCACAGATCGGCACCTACTATGACTGCTGCAAAATAATCCCTACAGTTTGCAGGGGCCTTGTGACCTTACTTTCTGGACAATCCTTGATGTACCATTATCTGCCACATAGTTAAATCATGAGTAGATTTTCTTGATTTGTCATGAACTAGATGTATACACTAAATTCTCATTATAGCATTTTTCTTCTTTAACTATATTTTACACTTTATATTTTCACTAATATAGTCAGTGAATACATACTTATTAATCAGCATTTGACATAGTGGGGATGTATGATGCACCAAAGTGAAAATATATTAAGATAATTTCCCTTGGTAAAGAGGAAAAATTTCCACAGAAAATAGAGGAATTTTAAAATCAAAGTCAAATTTACATTTAAAATATTATTTTATGAGGGCTATTCAGATTCATTAAAAGGACATCCTTATTTATTTCTAGAATTTCTTAAACTTTGTTAATCATCTCACTTGTTTGGCTCTCAGAGGTATAATATGAAATCAGTCTTGAAACAGGGTTTTTATTTTCATCCAGTCCTTGGAACTAGAAAACACAATTAAAAATAATTCAAATTAGCAGACTTTATTTCTCATTT
>KZ308157.1:1557274-1614879 GCA_000376725.2 Ladona fulva
AATAATAATAATAATAAATGCCTTTATTTGGGCGAGATTGAGACTAAAAGTCTCCTCTTCCATCTAACCCATTGTCATAATAAATACATTTTTGAATTTGAAGAAATAAGAAAAATGAATGTACATACTATGTGTGGATATAAAAAACCTATGTGAATCATGAACGAAAATGCATCTCCTGTAAAATGTATGCTATCTGAACTACGCATTTTTCATTCAAAGCCGACGATATGTATCTTCTTGTTTGAGTAGAACAGTAGGACCGTTAAATCTTCTTCACCTAACATTAGGTATCGTGAGTATTCATCTGTGTAAAAAGCGCGCCGAAAAGAATCTTGAGCCACAATCGCTATTAATTTATAGCAGACACTATTTCTGTAATTTGAAACAACGCTGTAGCATACACTTTTGATCGGGAAAGGCCTAATCTCATGGCTGTTTTAGGAAAGCAGCCCTAATGTATGGCCTCTCACACTTCGTCGGGAAAATCCTATGGGTGTCCAATAAGTTGTGGGATATTAATAGTTTAAAAATAACGAACGATTTGAATCAGATCTCAAACATATTATTTTGATAGAAAGAATAAAATTTTAAGGCAGTAAAGTTGTTTATTCACTGAAAGAAACCTTTCATTACCAAAATTAACGATACTCAAAATATGCTCTGCACTTACCTGGGTCTCTGAATGGTACAAGAATAACATTTTTGACCAATCTCGAATAATAGGCGAGAAATTCACTCAGAATCCGCTTTCCTCCACTAACTGCACCTTCCAAGGCGTTACTCATAGATCCCGTAACATCGACGATTAAAGCAAGACTAATTGGTTCATTAGAGCCGACACTTATGTCCTGTAAATTTCTTGTCTCCCTTGCATTTAGTGATTCTTCAGTATCAATCCATGGATGAGTTTCTGCCGTTACAGTGTTTAAGAATATCAGAAACACTGCAACATTACGTACCCACACCAGACGAGTGCTGCAGTAAGATATATAAAAATTATCTCTGAGTTTCGTGAGTAAATGGCGAACATTATACGCAGTATTGTCTACGCAATGCAATCCAAACAGGAATTAATGATTACATGCATCTTCATTACAATAAGTCAAGGTTTTTAATCGAAAATAGTGTCAGACCAAGCTTAGAGTCTAAGAAAGGTCTATTTTCTCTTTAATTTGTCTATGAAAGTGTTTTCATTTCAAAATTCGCTGCGAATTACATAAAAATACTAGCAAAAATCTTAAAAGTTGATTATATTGTAATTTTTGTAATGCGCGTTATGCATGTACTTTTCATAGGTTTGCTATTTTTATTTCTTGTGAAGGATCAGGAAAAAACATCATCCGAACTATTTTGAATTTTCCTACCATTATTACAACATTCTTTGGAACTTTCTAGGTGATGAAATGAACTCGAAGAGCCTAAGGTAATTTGCAAAATTTGTTTATTTTCCTTGATAAATCAAGAAAATTACATAATAGAATTAACTACGTATGGTTTGTTATTAAAATCACATGATTTAAAACACAGAGAATTACCAAAATTTTAGACAACGAACCTTCGAAACAAGGTTCAATTGGGCTCCCGGATAGCCAAGTGGGCAACGCGTTCGACTTCGCTGAAAGCGGTCCCGGGTCCGATTCCCGATGGGAGCCTATGTGCGAAATGACCTAAGCTGTCGAAGCAGTATTAACAATACTAATACAAGGTTCAATCGCTCTGCAGTATGTGTGCGCATGTTTTATACAAAATGACTCATGGAATAACAAGGCGCCTTATCAGGATAATAAAAGACGTTAATGAGAGACAATCGAAAAGTGCATCATGATACTTGTTTTAGACCTATCTAAACGTAGAATACCATGGGTAGTGTTGTGATGATGGATTATACTACAAGATGCAACGTAGCACCTTTCCGATACGACTGGTTATTGTCAGCTACGCATCTTAGTGTCCTTCCGTTATTTATTGCCGTCCTATCCTATCGTAAGGTATCAACAGAATTTTATTGCATAAGTCTATGGCTTGAGTAGTGCGCACAGTAAAAGAATGGACTTCCTCCAACGTCGATGAATATGTAGCGAATTTTTGATGAGTAGAGAGAGCGAACAGGTTTTTAATTAAGCAAACCTCATAGAAGCATGGAGTTTGTTTATGAAGATAAAATACTGTTACTAAATTAATAAATCTCAATTAGGATAAGCACCGAAAAGGCTGGGATGTACACTCCATCAATCAACTACCTTTCTACATAACAAGGAAAGATTAGACATTGGTCATTCCCCGATTTGGCTGGGTAATTCCCATAATGGAAGAACTTCCGGTCTTGGCCGTAACAAATATATATGTCGCTATGTTTTGTATGTATGTATGTTGTATGTTTTGAAGATATCGTACGCGGAAGGTTTCAAAGAAATTCGGAGGTTCGATATAAATTTGAAGTTTTCCTGTTTCAAGGTTCGGAGAAAAGTCGTACCAAGTGCGGAAAGTCTTGGCGCATACCTAGAGGCATCTTCACTTGAGATCGCATTGTGGAAGTTACAGAAAGCAATATTTTATGCACTGAGTTTATGTGAGAGAGCTATATATTCGTCGCTATCCGAATGCATGACTTGAAGATGGTAGTAGGCTTGCTTACAAATAAACTATCAACTCAACGTTGCTTTCAATTCGTCGTCTAACAGTAATTAATTAATTGGTTTTCGTCATATCCCCTGGGAATTTTGTTCAATGAAACTTAATTAACGAAAATTTTACTCTTTTCCGGGTTCATTTCCTGTCTGTAAACAATTATTTCCTGTTGGTCATTCATCTTTTTCTGTCGGTAAATTTCTATTTAAGAACTATAGCTTATGGATAGAAATAGTTGGGACCCAAAACGGTGCTCTTATCTTATTTATTTTTAAAAATTAAATATTAGAATCACACATGACCTAAACTTATTTTCATTGTGCCGTGGTGATTCGTGAAAGACACGCAAGTTAGAACTACAGTAAAAGAGACGAAAGCAGATAAAGAGTCATTGCCAAAGCTACTAAACAAAAAATTATTTTTTCTCTCGACCAACTCAAAATACGGGACCAGAAGTGCACCTAGGGTCCTTGGCGACCGAATACGACTTACAGCGCCTGATTTTTGAGATTCGCATTCCGAGAAGGGATATGATATATCTCGGCGAATCAGCCGAAAGACGCCATGTAGGTTCTCCTAAAAATCGTAGTGGATATACTTATGTTAGATTACGATGTATATATTGCAATCATTTCAGTATCGCTGAACAGACTGTTCATGAATATCGTAATCGTCTCTTAATCTTCACATCTGATAAAGAAACAAAGAATTTTGAGCATATCGATATTTTGCAGAACGGAGAGAAATAAAATAGAATAAAAAGGATAAGATGGTTAACTATAAGAAACGAACTAATTGATAAATTCGGTAACACAAAAGTCCATTAGGAAATAACACCGAAAATTCCTGATTGTTCCGTGCATTCGTGAAAGGAAACTTGAAGTTTCCATTCTTCAAGGATAAAATCTGTCCTATATCTAATTTAACATTAAAACCTTCATTGAAAACACTTTGATTAGATTACCAGAGTATGCTGCCAATACTAAATAACATTTTTGGAAAGAAAATTTTGTAAAAGAAGTAAGGAAACACTCACCTCATTGCTACAGTATTACTCCTCTTCATCGAGAAGTCATACCACTCTACGCTGAATGAGTTATACCAAATTTCCTTCCGGGATAGTACTTTTATATACAATGGCAATTTCCTCATTACAGTAAACTTGAAGAACGGATAAAAATAGTCTTCTTTCAGTCCCCTTTGCGGGCCTTGCGTAATATCAGAAACGGACTAGAAAATGTGAGACTAGGATAGAGAAACCTATTATAAACATTAAATAAATTAGGGAATCATATGAGTTAGACATCAGAATCTTATTGAGTGATCATTTTCCCGGTTAGTATTTAGCATGATGCATAACCATTTTCTCAATGTTCGTCAACTTAATGCATCCAATTATGTGTCTTCATTTCCTAGTAGACTGGCGTCGCTTCGCTTTTGCGCCAACATCCCATTTGTCATCTTTAGATCGAAGACGTTTGAAAATTTATTCTACTCTTTTATTACGCCCGTAAAATCTACGCAAAATCAATTGTGGAATGATCCGTTGACGAAAGAGTTATAAATCTTTATATTTAGGCAAAAAATATATTCTTTGCATTTCCTTATTAACACGTGTAATTTTTATAATTTCATTATTACAATAATATGGAATACTCATTTTTAAATAATTCGTGTCAGTATTCCAGTGGCGGGCAGAGGGACTGGACGTTGTCCCCACGCAACCAGGGGTTCCGAAATATCCAGGTAAAATACCTCGGAAAAATGTCAAAAGAAAGATTTAATGTTAAAACATTCGACTCGGCAAGAAATATTTTAACTTTATATAAGGAGATACATTACAAGAAGGAGATAGGCCTGTTATGAGTGAATTTAGAATTACATATCATCATTTTGATCGCAGAACTTCGTATTTTATGAGTACTTACATGTCGGTAAAATTTTTAAAGTAAGATTGCCGAATAAGATATGTCTTGGTAATGTCACGAAAGTGCTTATAACAATTTAAGAAATTTCTTTAGGTAAAATTATAGCAAGAGATATTCAATGAGGTAAATTTAGATAACAAAGGACGATGGGGACAATGATACCCCAACTTCCTCCTACAAACAACCCATACGAACACTTATAACGTTTCGCATTATTTATTCGTCATCTGCTCATGGACATGAGTGGCTTGATGCCCATCGCTCCACCTATTCGTACTCATATGAATCACGCTCACCCCACCTCCCCCTCTGCCTTATGAACTGTTTCCATTTGTTACCTCAAGTAATCATAAGTAATTAATCTTAAGTAACTACCAGAATATTCACAGCTAACGTCTGCTTTCTGAAGCTCCCTCGCCATTATCTCCTACCATAAGGATTTGGATACCTGTATTTTCTTTAAGGATAATAAATTTGTTCATGAGAATTTCTATACTTACATTAAATCTCTCTTTTTACTCCAGAATTTACATTAAGCATCTATTATTCTCTAATCTAATGCGCCCTCCCGTTCCGGTAGTGCAAACTTCTAATTTCTGTGTAAAAAAAATATTAAAATAGTAGGAGACTTACTGCATTGCGTACAACAGTAACAAGAACATTAATTTTAGTGTATCCAATTCCAAAATTGTGACTTTTTTCTATGAACCTTTTCCTGTGATATTATCAGTTAGTTGGTACTTATTTTCCTGCTAGATTTTTTTCTATCCAAAATTGTGTCATTTTTCCTTGGCAGTTTTTCATCATAATCAGTCACAATTCATCAATCCAGTTTGGATATCATAGAAATTGTGTCGGCTCCACTGAATTCAACAAACGAAATCACCTTTACCAACCCCTCCCCACTCCTTACCTTACCTGCAAAACTGAGTGTCCCACTATAAATTTTCTCAGTATCTCTGGTAGTGTAACTGATGATGTCTGTATGGCCGAAACCGGTCGCATTAAAATATTAGTTGCGGAAAATACGAAGTCCTGATCCTTTTATCTAGTCAAGATTCCATTGTATAACTCAAGAGTAGGAATTACAATAATTCACCCATATTTAGGAGTTAATAAGAACTATAGATTTTCATTTTAGTTCAATTAATGAGTATTAATCTATTAATCATTTGTATCCTAAATATAATACCACGTTTCTGACAAAAATTTCCAAAGAATTGTTTTCGAAAATAGAAGTTAAATATTCAAAAAAGTTCAGATATTTCTGATTTCCGATTAATCGTCCCGTCACTAATATATCATATTAAAACTATCAACATTTTCGTACGCGCGCATAGAAATAAAAAGGTTTAAATAACGTAACTAAAAATAATAATGAAGTTCTTTAGAAATGAAGTTTCTCGGAAGACATCGAAATCGAGGAAATATTAAGATAATTACTAACTACGAGTAAGTAGTATGAAATATATCGATGACGGATATTTAAATAAGGTGATTTTTATGATACTTTATTAAATTAGCGGCATTGATTCGCTAATCAAATCTCTCCAGATAGATTAAGTGGCAGTGCTTAAACTACGTAAGAGGTCTTAGCTTTTAACGTTTTTCAGGTGGGTGATTTTTAGATTAACAACTGCAATTTTATTTCTCATTCCTTCTTTTATTTTATCTATAATTTCCAATACTTTACATTAGATGGTTACTTCATTATGTGTAGATGAACTGTCAATCACTTAGAGGTGATTATTGACTACATTATTTAAGTCTATAATCGAGGAGTACAATTAAAACAGGAGGACTACAATTAAAAGGAAATTTGATGGACCCGTATCATTTTTATTTTATTACTCATATTGCATGAAACCTCGAATGGAAGAAATATGGCGTGCAGTAAAGCAGAATATTTTGAAGGATAGCTTTCCACAAAATTTTAGGTAAATATGAAGCAATTGCAAAGCGTTTAAATTCAGGCATCAATCAGTCTTGCACCATAAAAGATAGAGAAATTGAATTTTATTGAAAACTTTCTGCCCTCGGTGTTAAAAGATTATAGGAATACGACGAATGCTGCGATCACGATGATTGCTTCTTCTTCTCTTTCAGTCCTTGTGCACAAGCTTTAATTTGACTATAAATATTCACGTTTATTCCAGAAAGTTGTCAATTGTTGTGTTCCCTAGACACCATCCAGATCCTAAATGACGCTATTCCTTGCTATCGGTTTCCCTAGAAAAAAATTTGCATTCGTTAGATGACATATAAAAGAAATTAGTTTTCAATAGTGATATGCAAAAATTGGGTTGCATTTGTAAAATATCTTCAACGTTAAAAATATCATAACCTATATATGTGTAAACGCATTTAGATAAATATACATGGTGCATCTATGTAAAAGTATATAGCAGGGTTTCCCAAAGTGTGTTCCGCGGAACACTGGTGTTCCACGAAGAGTTTTTAAGTGTTCCGCGGAAACTTACGAAGAATGATAATTCTTGTATGAATTTCAGTTTTGAATTCAGAAAAAGTAACCTAGGTGTTTCGCTCATATCATAGAATTGATAAAGTGTTCCGCCGGAGGAAAAGTTTGGGAAACTCTGGTATATAGTATAAATATATATGGTGTAAATGTATACAGCGTGAATTTATATAATCACATACTTTAGCTTCTTGTCAGGTCGACCGGGAGACTGGCGTTAGTGACCCGACTGTAAAAGACCACGGTGCTTGGGTATTTCACAACTCAAGTATGAGCTTTCACTACCTAATATTTCATACATTTCTGAGAGGACTAACATTATTACAAATGACAAATATTAAAGGAAAAGGGAAAGTAATTCTGCACTGAGATTTTTTTATTAATTCGGCATATTTATGATATCTGCCTATCGATTCATTAATTTTTACTCTTTTTATTATAAAATATTTTTCAATTCTTTTATTACTAGGGAAAGGGTGAAAGATGATTTTTCAGGCAATGGCGTGCGCTTAGAAAAAATCCCGTTTTTCCTCAGGAATTATTTATTTACTTACTTATTTTCACGTAATTTTCACATGAATACCTTGGTATCATCGCTTTACAGGTTGACCAAGGTTTTAGGAAATGATTGATAACATTAAGGTACCCTTGATATCATAAAAATATATTGTAGGAACACTGATTACCAGATTTAATGTATTTGCCAGAAATTGACTGCTCCTAGGACATGTATGATAACTGCCTTGTGAAATATCTGCATTGACAGCAGGGATCCTATACCATTTAGGGGCAATGGCATAAACTATTTGTATCTCTTATATTGAATATCTCTCTAAACACAATTGATTCTCAAGCTCAGTATCAAATCTTCTGTAGGCGAAGCAAAAGAATTTCTGTAAAGTTAAATATAATAGAATGCTTCAAACTCCAGAGAATAGTCTTTTTTCTCTGAGTATTCATATTGTTTAAATCAGGAAGTTTTTTACGAATTTCTTCAAGATATCAGTTTTAAGTTTTTTCTTCTAAGGTGTTCTGCTTAGAAAGTATCAACCGTCAACGGGTAAACGTTCAGTTGAACTAGGTGGCAGCAAAATCATTTGCTTATTCAGCCATACTCAGTATGACACTGAGTAAAGTTAATTTATTTTGATTTGATTTAATAACAATTAATCAGTCACTAGAGATATTCCAAGTCATCATAACAAATATTACAAGCATAAAAATACAAGTTACCAAATATAAAGTATTACAAGTTTTTTAACCTGCAAATAAAATGTTTCAGAGTAGTTATCATGAAGTAATAATATTATCATATTCCTTAAATTATATTATCATATTATTCCGTTTATGTACACATGACATTAGGAGTTTTCAGGTTAAGACCACTTACATTTGAGGTTAACAGTGTGACTTAATTGGCAGATCCATGGCAGGGGAGTGAAGGGGACGATTGCCCCAGGAATGGAGGATTGTGCAGTTTCTCTAGCATCGATATGCATTTACTACATTTATGGCAATAAAATTCAATTTTAAAAGTTAATCAGAGATATACTCAAAAGTAAATATTCTTAGAGGGCAACCCCTTGACATTCTCGCCCCTCAACCCTTTAAAAAGTTTCGAGACCCACCACCAAATGAACTCAAGTGAAAATCTGGCCACTAATCATAATATAATAATAACAGTCTCATATTCATAGCATTTCAATGCTATAGGAGCTTGTGAGTTAAGGCTGCTGATATTTGATCCTAATAATATTAATTGTAGTTAATTAAGGTCAGTGTTACACTTCTACCACCTATTATTACCCTAATTTTACCTGTGGCACTCATTTATACAAGTTTAATACACCTAAAGACTAAAAGGAACAGACATGACAGTAGATGAACTCCCATAGCTGAAGATGAGACCCCAGCCATCTGCATGGCTGGCAAGCATGCCCTTTACCTATAGCTATGCAACAACCTAACCACACCTATTGTAATATACACTAAGAACATTTTATCAAGATATATATTTATTATATTACTTACCAACAGAAATGGAAAATGTCTTAGTGGCAGTTCCTAGTCCATTTGAAGCATTGCATTTGTATGTTCCACTGTGATAACCTGGTATTGTGGAATGTAGCGTTAAACTGGAATGGTCCTTACTTAGAGTGAAATATCCTGTAAAAGTCATTGATTGCCGATAAAATGTTGTATATACTTATATCAGTGTCAAGCCTTACCTAATTTTCAATAATTTTGAACTGAGAACTCTGGATTATGTGGAACAGACAAAAATGCTGAGTGACTTTTTACTTCTACACCAAGTTTAAAAGTGGTCAAATTTGCACTGGAAAAATGTATAACAACATAGAATGAAATACTTTACATAGATTGAAATTTACTTTAAATCACAGCTTGTTTATTTTTTTATGATAATAATATAATATTTATGTAAATTATATATTTTTATTTTCCAGTTAATGTTGAAACTAAGAAGTTATTAATAATTGTAATTAGTTTTTTAAAATTCCTATTACAGAAGGTTTGTTACTAAATGCAGTAGTTTTTGAAGTATTACTTCTGTTTTGGAGAATTTTTAAAGTGGATTTTAAACTTTTGACATTTAGGATTTAATAGTATAGATTTTCAGCAACCATGCTCTATAAGACCTCAAGCACGATCTTGCTCAGAATTTTAATTATGTCAATCTCATTGCGATGAAAGCTATGTTGCCAGATATATACATTCAGAGTACTTAAATAATTGATTCTGAATCAAAAGAACAGAAGTTTTTAAATATGTACTCATGGTCATAGAATTTTATCATCCTTAGATTCAATTTTTATTACTTTTTATTGGATATTTTCATTCTCAACTAATTATCACCATTAATATGAAGTATTTCAAGAAATAGAAAATCAGAAAGAAATATCTGAGGTGAGAGAGTCAAATCTCATTACAAAGCAAACATATAACTAAGATCGTTGTATTGGTAAGATACTGCCTTGTGCAATATTATATTCTAGCACCCACAGAACTTAGAAACAAAAAATCCTAGTCCAATCATATTCTTAAATCCAAGAAAATTGGAGAAAACCTCCATTAAAGCACAAAAAATACCATGTACACTCAGAGTTCAGATTAGTGACAAGTAGGTTATATTGAAACAAGAATGCTTTAGAGCAATAGTAACTATGAAGAGAGAAAATGAAGGTCATATAACAGCTCACATAGAAAATTCAAACTTTCTAAATCTTGAAGACAGTAGCTTATATGCATAAAAGGAAATACAAAAATCAGTTCATCAGAACAAAGAGGAAACATGCAAATTATAGGGATGAAAAATGTTTGTATATTATAGAGCCAACTGTTTTAAAAAGGAATGTAGTACCTGGGAAACTCCTGTTAATAAGATATTTTCCATCCTTTATCCATCTATATGATATACCCTCTGTGTTTTCTGTACTGCAATGAAATGTATAATTATCTCCTGCTGTCACTTTAACTTTGGTTGGCTTTCCATCATCAATTAATACAGGAGGACCTCCTTGGATTGTAAGCATATTTCATTATATAGATTAAATCCATATCATGTTTTTTTCATAATTTCACATTAGATAATTAAAGGAATTATTTAACTTTCTTTGGTATTTACCTATCATTTTTAAAGTATAATCTTTCGGTGGTGCACTTCTACCACCTATTATTACCCTAATTTTACCTGTGGCACTCATTTATACAAGTTTAATACACCTAAAGACTAAAAGGAACAGACATGACAGTAGATGAACTCCCATAGCTGAAGATAAGACCCCAGCCATCTGCATGGCTGGCAAGCATGCCCTTTACCTATAGCTATGCAACAACCTAACCACACCTATTGTAATATACACTAAGAACATTTTATCAAGATATATATTTATTATATTACTTACCAACAGAAATGGAAAATGTCTTAGTGGCAGTTCCTAGTCCATTTGAAGCATTGCATTTGTATGTTCCACTGTGATAACCTGGTATTGTGGAATGTAGCGTTAAACTGGAATGGTCCTTACTTAGAGTGAAATATCCTGTAAAAGTCATTGATTGCCGATAAAATGTTGTATATACTTATATCAGTGTCAAGCCTTACCTAATTTTCAATAATTTTGAACTGAGAACTCTGGATTATGTGGAACAGACAAAAATGCTGAGTGACTTTTTACTTCTACACCAAGTTTAAAAGTGGTCAAATTTGCACTGGAAAAATGTATAACAACATAGAATGAAATACTTTACATAGATTGAAATTTACTTTAAATCACAGCTTGTTTATTTTTTTATGATAATAATATAATATTTATGTAAATTATATATTTTTATTTTCCAGTTAATGTTGAAACTAAGAAGTTATTAATAATTGTAATTAGTTTTTTAAAATTCCTATTACAGAAGGTTTGTTACTAAATGCAGTAGTTTTTGAAGTATTACTTCTGTTTTGGAGAATTTTTAAAGTGGATTTTAAACTTTTGACATTTAGGATTTAATAGTATAGATTTTCAGCAACCATGCTCTATAAGACCTCAAGCACGATCTTGCTCAGAATTTTAATTATGTCAATCTCATTGCGATGAAAGCTATGTTGCCAGATATATACATTCAGAGTACTTAAATAATTGATTCTGAATCAAAAGAACAGAAGTTTTTAAATATGTACTCATGGTCATAGAATTTTATCATCCTTAGATTCAATTTTTATTACTTTTTATTGGATATTTTCATTCTCAACTAATTATCACCATTAATATGAAGTATTTCAAGAAATAGAAAATCAGAAAGAAATATCTGAGGTGAGAGAGTCAAATCTCATTACAAAGCAAACATATAACTAAGATCGTTGTATTGGTAAGATACTGCCTTGTGCAATATTATATTCTAGCACCCACAGAACTTAGAAACAAAAAATCCTAGTCCAATCATATTCTTAAATCCAAGAAAATTGGAGAAAACCTCCATTAAAGCACAAAAAATACCATGTACACTCAGAGTTCAGATTAGTGACAAGTAGGTTATATTGAAACAAGAATGCTTTAGAGCAATAGTAACTATGAAGAGAGAAAATGAAGGTCATATAACAGCTCACATAGAAAATTCAAACTTTCTAAATCTTGAAGACAGTAGCTTATATGCATAAAAGGAAATACAAAAATCAGTTCATCAGAACAAAGAGGAAACATGCAAATTATAGGGATGAAAAATGTTTGTATATTATAGAGCCAACTGTTTTAAAAAGGAATGTAGTACCTGGGAAACTCCTGTTAATAAGATATTTTCCATCCTTTATCCATCTATATGATGTACCCTCTGTATTTTCTGTACTGCAATGAAATGTATAATCATCTCCTGCTGTCACTTTAACTTTGGTTGGCTTTCCATCATCAATTAATACAGGAGGACCTCCTTGGATTGTAAGCATATTTCATTATATAGATTAAATCCATATCATGTTTTTTTCATAATTTCACATTAGATAATTAAAGGAATTATTTAACATTCTTTGGTATTTACCTATCATTTTTAAAGTATAATCTTTCGGTGGAGTGATACCAGCACCATTCTCTGCAACACAACTAAAAATACCTTCATATGCTAATATGGCATTGTAGAGAGTCAGTTTTCTCCCTTTAATCCTGTTATTGAAAATCAAGCAGAAAAAGTAAGAATTTTAAGCAAGGATTAACAGAGTCATTTATCAATTAAAATTAGCCCAATGAAAACATTAATAACATACATGATTGCTCCCTCATCCTCATAACCATCTTCAAACTCTTCAGGTTCTGAGCTGTCATCTTTTCTGTAAG
Organism: Ladona fulva; assembly: GCA_000376725.2. NCBI lineage: Eukaryota > Metazoa > Arthropoda > Insecta > Odonata > Libellulidae > Ladona > Ladona fulva. The sequence continues at coordinate 1,570,141 of KZ308157.1, forward strand.
ACCATCTTATTTTTGGTTCTGGTTTTCCTGTTGCATTGCACCAAAGAACAATGGTATCTCCTGGTATGAAATGCACATACTCTGGTATGACATTCTCCATGATTGGAGGAACTGGAAATAAAAGATTAAGTGAATGGTAAAAGAGTTTAGGAAAGTGATCGATAAAAGAACAGAAGGGTTTAAGTTGAAATCTATCAAAAATTATGATGAAATGTAAAATATTTTAAACTGATTGCCAATATTTCCTGATTTCATAAAAATTATGATCAAATGAAAAATTCACTTTGCAAATGGAAAGTGTTTAAAATATAAGAAGAAATCTATCTCTACATAATATGAATGATTACTTACTTATGCCTTTTACTTCCAAATTCAGCCTCGTGTATGATTTACCAAAGTCATTTTGTAATGTGCATATGTATACCCCTTTGTCAGTAATTTCAGCAGCTATTGGAATAAAAATTGGAAATTTAATTGAAATTTAATGGCTGCAGTTTTTCTTAATAGTATTATTATTGTCAATTAGGTAAGATTTTGAAAACACTTTACACTTTAATGGAACAAGATGAAAGGGTTTCCATTTATTAGATCTAATTCTGTGAATTCATACACAAAATTTATCAATGGTTACATAATCTTTAATTACTAATAACATAATACTATTAATAATCAGAAGAAAAGATAACTGCAGTGGTTTCTGAAATGTAGTTGGGTCTTCTCTTAAAATTATAAAGTGAAAAAAGATGTCATAATCTGTCATTGCCATAATATCTCATAATATAGCTCTTCACCTCTAATTTTTAAATCTCCAGATGTAAGAACCTTATGCCTGCTGAAATCCAGAGAACCACTCTCTCGTTGCCAAGATATTTTTGTCTTCATTCCAGGGTATGAAGCATCTTCAGGGTTATATTCACTTTCACAGGGAAATGTACCATCATTTTCTAACTCTATGCTGTCATCTTGATTCAAAAGAAAATTGAATTATAGATTATGTGACCTATTCAATTAAAATTAATATATTTTAATAATTTTTACATAAGTATGAATGCTTTTACTGTAACATAAATTTGCAATATTGCATTTGTTTGTGAATGAAGGCTAAATAATGTTAGCCTTCATAAAAGCATGTAATATAACCAATGATTTTCATGAAAAATAATGCAATTCATAAACATATTCATTTAAATATGTTACATATCATCTGACAGTGATTTCCAGGTTTTCCACTAGAGTATTCTATTTCTCTTTCAGTTATTTATAGGAGTTCTTTAGGATATTAATGTTTGAAAGCTTCCTAAATATCATTAAATCATTTAAAGCTCAAATCCAATATTTGGGCAAAAATTATTTCGTATTTATTTGGGAAAATGCATGTGAACATCAAATAAAGACTTTCTTAATATCATATNATTAAAAAATAAAACTTTTCTTACTTAGAAGCAAATTCTTAGGTGTTGGTGGTCTCCCAATACGGAAATTTATTTCTGCTGTACTTTCAGAATTTCTGGGTCCAATAGCCTTACATTTGTAGGTACCTTCATCACCTATATCTGATTTAAGTATCTTCAGGGATGAACCATCAGATGATATCTAACAAAATAAATAGTATATCTGCATTTTATTTTATCCTAATAAATAGATAAAAATGGAATAAATAGAATTAGTTTGCCTTACAAAAGAGCATCATCAAATCTTGGATGTGATGATTATTGAATTTCTATGTTAGAGTAAGGAAGGCATGATTATCATGAAGGGCTCCATTAATCATATTTCTATAAAAAGTGGCTCACTAATTTGTAATTTGATTTAATAGGTGAAACTTACACTCAGAAAATAGATATTTGAACATACTAAAAGGAAATATTAAACTGAATGGCAAACCATCAGAAAAATCTTCAATATCCCGAGGGATTTTAATTCAACATTTTGAATAATTTAAGAAGGAAACATGTATTTAATGTAACTTAGAATTAATTTTCAACATTATGGAAGAAGAATATACCTTTTCAAAGATGACATTAGAGTTAGATTCTTCAACTGGCTTTGTTTTTCCTTAAATTGCAAAAACTATCATTATTTCTAGCATAAAATATAGTAGCATTTATGACTCATACTTTGTTTTTTTCTTTTATCTTGAAAAAAATAAAACCTACAATTCTTAAGTACTGTTTATGGCATACATATGCAGTAAATTTTGCATGATGATGTTAATATAATTGGTGATATGGTATGATCTATGATCTTGTCAAGGTGTGCTGTGAATAAGTTCTTCTCATTCATTTAACTAGTCTTATTAAACTTATCTTTCCCATTCCTTTGGCAAAATGTAACATACTCATTGACAACATAAGATCAGATAAGGCTTGTGGATATCCAAGCAGGTACCTCCTTTGTCTTTGGCAGAATGAATCCCAGTCTCAATTCTTATTGGGAGCAAAAGCAAAATGCCCTCAGCTGTTTGAACAATTTGAAAATACTGCTACTGATTAAGATCATGGAGTTTTTCCATGAATTTGTTTCATAAAAAATGCTTCATTGTAATGCAGAAAATATGGCATTTATCTTTTGGTTTTAGTTTAATGGCAAAGTACAGTTTTACATCATCTTTTCTGATTTTGTTAGCTTAAAATGTTTTAACTAATCCAATATTAGGTAAAAATTACTAATTTTAAATATTGCTTAGAAATTCTGTTGGTAATTTCTGGCAATTCAAAAAACAAACAAACAGAGGAATATAATGGCTCTGTGGGGTCCTATGGGAAAATATTAGGTCCTCACCATAATTACTATGTATATAAAATCTCATGAAAGTTTTATTGAATCCTCTTTATCATTTTGGAACTTCAACACCTCTTGGCATATGTAGATTAGCCTTGGAAATTGTATAACATGACCATTCTCTCTCAAATTGTACCATTAACTAGCAAGAAAGCCAAGGCCAGGGGTGAATAGGAGGTGAAAACTGAAGCAGTGTAACTGAGGGCCTTCCTTCAAAAAACGTCATTATTATGGCACTCGATTATATTACCTTTGGGTTTGAAAGTGTTGACCTAACAGATTTAAATTACATTACTTAACCTAAAAGAGTTCTCTTGCAATAGTTATTACTATAAGATTAATTTTATTTTATTTCCTTTAAGAATAGAAAAAATTGGAATCAATCTGAGGCCTCCAGGAAGGTAATTGCTTTCTACCTACTTTATGATGTTCTTTTTACATTGTATCTGTACTGTCCAGGGATCACCAACAGTAGAAGAAATGATTTAAGAAATATTGCGAGGATTTTTTGTAAGTGCCTTACAAAGAAAGGTAGTGTTCATATTACAATGTTCTCTAAGTTACAAGTTAAGGAGAGATTGATGACAATAGACCTCTTATGATAGCCTCCAATATGTCAGATAGAAAGACATCATGTAACATATCTTTGTCTATTGAAGCATTGCAGATATCAAATACTCCATAAATCATGTCCTTGAAGGGTAAGATTGAGACTGAGTAGGCAAAGAGTTATTATAAAATCCCATTAAAACAGTAAAAGTATGCAATGATATACCTGATATTTGGGACCACTGGCAAGTAACTTATCTCCAAAAACCCATGAGATAACTGGTGGTGGTATTCCAGACACCATACACTGTAGTGTTGCATCTTCATTTAGATTTACAGCCATATAAGGAGTGACAGCTTTTGCTGAAGGAAGCTCCACATACACACTTTCAACCTGTTTTTGTACTTCATGAGGAAATAAGAATGGCAAAATATATGTTTGCAGCTATTATTTTTTGATATTCATAATGAACAATAAATGATTCTGCAGTTTAACATGTTTACTTCCACTTAAATACTGCATGTTCCTAATAATGCCTTCCAAATTAATTAATCCCCTGTATAATTCTTTCCTTCATAGGTTATTTTCTAAGGTAAATTTTTATTAATAATTCCAACTCATTCTAGAATAAATGTGGCCAATTTTCAGGAAATATCACTTCTAATCATATTACTTACCAAACCCCCAATTACTGACTCTTGGCAGACAAGGCATGGCTTCAAGCTAAATGTACACATTAATTAACACTTGATATTATAAGATATATACTGGGTGCTACAGAACTGACTAAGCAGTTTCGAGGGTTAAATGCTCAGGCAGTGGTGTGGGGAGGCAGTTACACGTAGTCTCCCTTTGTTCCATAGGTGACCCCATTTCAGTAGCCAACATGGTTTGGACTAAAGCATATCAGGGCTTTGCCTACATGGGTATTTTGAAAAAAACCGTTCTGTGATTGCAATGCAAATAGCTTTTTGGCAGCGGTTCAACATTCCGTGCAACAATGCCATTCCTAATGCAAAAACAATTCAATCCTAGATTCGGCAGTTAGAGGAAACTGGTAGCACACTAAGAAGTGATATACATGGCCGATGCAGATCCATCAGAGCACCAGAAAATGTGCAGCTGGTAAGAGCAGTAATTGAGCAATCGCCAAGACGTTCTGCTTGAAGGCATTCTGTTGCATTTGGGGATTTCAGACCACAATTTGAGAAGGATTCTGCATTTTGATTTGAATTTCCATCCCTTCAAAATAATGATGGCTCAAGAATTGAGCTTAGCAGACTACACCAACCTCCAAAATCTGTGTGAGCAAATGCTTGACCAGATCCCTCTGGAGGCAGCTTTCTTCAGTAGCAACGAGGCACATTTTCACCTCAGTGGGATTGTGAACAAACAAAGTTTTCGCTAATGGGCCAAAAATAACCCTCAAATTATTCACAAAAGACTGCTACATTCCCCTAAACTTATGGTGTGGTCTGCCATATCACAATTTGGTTCGATAGACCCATACTTCCTTGAGGAGGAAGGCGTGACCATGACCGTAAACTCCAGATTTTACGTTTCAGTCTTGCAAAATTTTCTGCAGCCCAGAATGGAAAAGATTGTTGAAGAAGAGGGATTAAGGGATTTATGGTTCCAACAAGATGGGGCTACAGCTCCCACAGCACAAAATTCATCTAATGGACTGCGCAGTTACCAGATTTGAGTATTTGTGATTTCTTTCTTAAGGGATATCTGAAGGAAAAGGTGTTTAAACATTGCTCTCACACCCTACCAGAGCTAAGGGAGAGAATTATTGAAGAAGTGAATGCCATGCCCCGCATTATATGTAAACAATCTACTCAAAACTTTAGAGGCTGTTTCCAAAAGTGTATAAGGCTAACAGCCACCTTGAGGACATTATTTTCAAAACTGAATGTATATAAATGGTATAAACTACTAACTTTGAAAATAAAAACATTTCTTCTGTAAATATCCTGATTTCTTTTTTATAACTCCTCGAAACAGCTTAATTGGTTTTGCCGCATACTGTAGTAGCCACTCTTCATTAAACTATTTTGATTTTCATTAGGAAATACATGTTGTGAATTATCAACTAAAAATACAAGTACATACAAATAGTTTACATTTTATTATGTCTTGAACATTTTAGTAAATAAATATATAATATTATAAATCATTCATTCTTTATAAATAAAACTGAAATTTAATAAAATTTTAAGAAGTAAGGACTATAAGATGACATCTTGCAAATAGCTAGGGAAATCTAGGGTTTGACAGCTCTGATGTAAATATCAATCAAAAGAAATTCTTACCTTTTCCAGCTTCATTCTCTGCTATACAAGAATATTTGCCTTCCCAGGCTTTGTCTGCAGCAGGTACAGAAAAAGCTATTGTGTCATTTGTATATATATCTTTCCGTACACCAACTTCAGCTCCTTTGAATTCCCAATGGACCTCAGTCTTAGCACTGGTTGTAACCTTGCAGTCAATGACTAACTTTTCTCCTTTGGTAAACATAAACAAGTCTCCTATTGGTATCTCTACTATTGGAGGTGCAATCAGAACAATTTCAACTTCTTTTTCAATAGTTCCAGCTGTAAATATAATACATGCCAATTTGTATTTTCATAAAAAAACTAACTGTATTTTGCAGCTCTCTCCTTGTCTTAAAGTTACTAATTCATTTGATCAATCAACTGCACAATAAATTCAGCAAGAAGCCAAATTAGAAAAAGTAAAGGTTTATGCTTGCTCTAGGATTTACGTTTTACATGTCAACTAAATAAATTTAATTCTATCACAGGTTAAATGTATACCTTATTAATATTTTCATAAATTTCATTTAAATTGAAAAATATTCCATTATCTTTACATAATTTTATAATAATAACAAATAATTTAAGAATTTGCAAATTTATTTTCAATATTAATTCATTGAAACTGAAATGGTTGTAAGTCTTCTTCCAAATTTTCCATATTGTACATATTCACATAAAATGCACCTGCATACAAGATGCATTAAAGTTTTTGGGACTGTTTTAATGATTAATCACTAAATATTGTGAAAAATATATATTTTCCATTCCGACTTGCCCTGCTATTAAACCTAAATTTTTTGAGAAAAAAAAAAATGTTGCATATGTGGGTTTATACAATATGAGTTGGCAGAGAAGAGATTCTATTTGTTCTACCATTCATTGATAAGAGCCCTTTGGTATTTAGAATATTTATCATAATCTGGAAATGGATATTTGTATATTTTCATCAATATTGAATAATAAGTACTGAATAGGTTGTACCTTATAAAATCAAGAAAATGGCTTTCTAAAAATGACTGCATAAAAATTAAAACAAGTCTGTAAAATTCCAAATGTCAAAATTTTTCTGTGTATTGGCACAAATGTCCCTAACATACATTGCTAAGGGCAGTCATCAAGGCATTTTTAAATCTTGGTCTATTGTTGGCAGTCAAAAAGGTTACACACGTTTAACTGTGATCAATGATTTTTAGCTTGTGGAAAAATGAAACAAAGAAATTGCTTTGATTCCGCATTAGAAATGGAATAAAGTGCTGCTCCACATTGGAAATGTTAAATGTTGCTTTTGGTGAATTTTCAATGAATAAAACGAGCATTTACAAGTGGTACAAAAGTTTTCAAGAGGGTCACGAAGACACTGGAGATGACAAGCACCCTGGATCTCCCAATACATGGACAACCAATGATAATGTCAAAAAGGTGAATAAAATGATTATGGGCAATTGCTGAATCACTATCAGAGAGGTTGCTGATAAGGTTGGCATATCATTTGGCTCATGCCAAATGTTATGGATGTTTTGGGCATGAAATGGGTGGCAGCAATATTTGTCCCAAAATTGTAGAATTTTAACCAAAAGCAGCTCTGAATGAATTTTGCTCAAGAGTTGCTGAATGAAGCCAATGACGATCCAGAACTTATTAAACAGGTCATAACTGGTGGCAAAACATTTTTGTATTGGTATGACGTCAAAACTAAGGCCCAGTCATCCTAATGGAAACTTCCTGAAGAACCAAGACCAAAAAAAAGCATGTCAAGTTAAATCAATTGTGAGGGTTCTGCTCAGTTTTCTTCGATTTCAATGGCATAGTGCAACATAAGTTCTTGCCACCAGGTCTTATGGTCAATAAGGAATATTACCAAGAAGTTCTACTCCATTTGCATGAAGTAATCCAAAGAAAACCATCGGACCTGTGGTAAAACCTGACAATTGCACCACAATAACGCACCAGGTCACATCTGACTGCTCGTTCATGAATTTTTTGCAAAAACCAACACCATTATGATACCTCAACCACTGTATTCACTGGACATGGCCCCTTGGAATTTCTTCCTATTCCCAAAACTGAAAAAAACATGAAAGTATGACGTTTTGGCAACATTGAGAACAAGACAGAATCGTTGAAGGAACTAAATGCATGTAACCTTTTTGACTGTCAACAAGAGACTAAGCTTTCAAAAAGGCAGCCCTTAACAATGTACATTAGGGACATGTGTACCAATACACAGAAAAAAAGTTGAGAATTTAAATTATACAGCTGGGGAAATTAAAAAATTCCACTTAGTTTTTTATCATACTTTATATTATCAAAAGACCAGTTCAAATGTTTAGTCTTTTGGGACATATGCCCAAAATCAGTACTGTCACACCATAACTACTACATATGATCATTTTAATTAGACTTTATGTGAAGGAATTCAAATAATTTGAGTCTCTAAGCACAGGTAAATTTGCCTTAATTTCATATATTCTATAAATGTTGTACATACCTTTGTTGGAAGCTCTACAGACATACTTTCCAACCTCAGTAAGTTTTAAGGATGGTATAGAAAGGGAATCTTTTTGTATCCTCACAGCATCTGATGGACTCAATATGGTGCCCTCTGAAATGATTAATTATCATGGCTTGCATTGCAATAGTATTTTCTTTATACACACATTATCAGATTATTTTGAGAATGTTTTCATATCCAAGAATATTTAATGAAATGGAACTTGGACTTTTAGCCTGTTTTTAGTAATATTTTATGTTACAATGTTTTAATACTTTGAATTACATATAATTAGTGATAAATTGATGTGACTGTAATATGTAGTAGTATAAGGCTAATAAATTTTAGAATACCATATTAGGAAGTGTAGGAACACAAATTATAACATCTGATAGATTACCAAGTATATAAGTTTGTTAATCCCATTAGAAAGGTATTTTTGAACATTTAAAAATTCATTCTTTCCCTATTTAAACCCATGAGACTAATAGTTAAAAAAACATTATATCAGTCAGAATGAAAATGGGAACATACTTAGAAGATAAGTAAACGAAAATCTGAAACTAAATCAAGTTATTCAACAGCCGATCGCCGCCGAAACCTTCGACCTTAAATCAAGTTACCTTTCAATGGCAATAATGAGATAAGTTGACTACATCTACATATTTTATGAAAGTGACCATTTGACATCCTCTACATAAAGTGTGCAAAGGAAATCATGAGTCTAATCAATTACCAACACAATAAAGTACCACTCAACTATGCATGCTTTTCATTAATATTTCTTCTTGAGCAGACCTCAATTCTCTAAAAATTACCCTTTGAAATACAAAACTCACCTTCAATCCCACTCTTCTTGAGCAACCATTTTACATCATAAGGTGAATCACTGATGACAGCACAATTTAGGGTGATTGAGTCTCCCTCAGATACCACAAGCCTACCCTCATCCATTCCTTTTATTTCAGGTAGAGCTAAAAACATATTAAAAAATAATTTCAAATAGGTTATTAAATTATGATTTATTTATTTATATATTTTGCTTTTTGTGAAGAATTGGCATCATATTAATATATTAAGATTGTTAGATTGTTTTTACTACTGAATACTGTTAAGCTCAAAGTCTGGTAGGTAATTGTCATTTTTCTGGTAAATAATGCACATTTTCTGCCCACATGCTATTTAGCATGAAGGAATAAGATTTTATTACCAAGATGATTGTAAATATAACTAAGAATAACTGACTAAGAACAGTGAATTTCAAATATTTCTTGTGGTTGTGAAAACTGCATAATATGACTTTTTTAATTACCAGAATTTCAATTGAATTCTTAGCAAAATTAGTCCTAAAAATACCTTCTTCCCAAAAACAAAGAAATAGGGAAATATTTTTGAACCTTTAAATATCGTTTTATAGTCATTATGATAACTTTCCTGTGACATTGTTTAGCCAATATTCATTTTATATTGCTTATACCATTTGTTTTATACTTTTGTCCAGGTAATGTGTGTATTATCTTTAATAATATACAGAACTGAGGAAGAAAGTACCTAGGCTGTTTTAATAGGAAGACCCATATATAAACAGGATGCCTAGCAATCTTAATTTTCTTTTAAAGTGATTGCTCTATACTCTATGAATGTCATATGTAATATTTATTATCATAGGCAATGTTTAATTCAATATACAACTTTTTTATCAAAGCATTAAAATCATATCTTATCTGAGAAATTCTGATTGCATTTTTAAATAAATAGACTTTAGAATTTACCTATTCCAGTCATTACCACATCCTTGCTATCCGATCCTCTGAAATTTGTTGCTTCACATTTATACTGTCCACTGTCTTCTTTTATTGCATTAGTCACAATAAATGAGTCTCCAGAGCTTTGCCTAGTAGAATGAAAGTCAACTGATAAATAGGTGATGAAGTGTCATAGGTAAAAGCTGGAAGTAGAAATGTACTAGACATTTTATAACTATTTTTTAATTCATGATTTTGCCATCCCCTAACCAGAAAATTTTCCCCTTACACTCTGAATTAGTTTAATACAAGAGTACAATATTTTTATATATCCATCAGTAACTTCCAATTACTGTCAACCTTAATGGAATAGAGAAGGTTTAGAACAGATTAACAACTTAATTAAATTGTTTAATGAATGAAATATAGAAATTAAGAACCTCTCTTCAATTTATTAAAGGTTATATAATACTATAACTAGGTTGAATTGTAGCAAAGATAAAATAAAAAATTATGACCTGCAGAATGATCGAAAGAGGTATTAATGCAATGATTACAGGTGGTTGGGTAATGATTATTCATGAAAAGAAAAAAATTTGGATGGTTTTATATTTAGGCACTGATGACATATGTAGACTGTGATTGTTACACCTCTCTCATGAAGTCAGATGGAACTATCTTTTTCAGTTATCATTGGATAACTGATTAACCTTATTCTTAACCTCCAACCTCCTCAACAATGTAGCCCTAATGCACTTCACTTGGCCATATCTTGGTTAAATCGAAGATTACAGAAAATGTATCTACTACAGAAAATGAAGTTTACACCAGAGTGCACAGCTCTTGTAATAAATAAAACATTGCTACCTCCATCACAGTTCCATATAATTTTCAATACCTAATGAGCAACATAAATACATCGTTCATATAAATTGATTACGTCATGTGCAGCTTATGGAAAGAAATGATATAATATAAGTATAGAATTTCTTAAAGAAAGGTGATTGAAGAAATAAAATAAATGGGAATGTTGGAAAGCAGCTGAACAACATAATACTATTACTTGTGAAATTCTGGTTGTATAGTGTAGATGTCTGGACAATTTACAAGAAAGTCACTCATAGATATGAAAGCTTGGGACATTAGGAAGAAGCTCAAGAATGTATGAACTATTACTTGTGGAATTCTTGTTGTATGGTGTTGATGTCTGAAAAGTTTGCAACAATACTTACAGATATGAAAGCTTGTGATAGGAAAATGAACACTGAATTAAACGTAATATAATGTTTGAATAATTATGGTATTTATACAGTTATGTCATTACTTCTATTGAACTGTCATGTTGACATTAAAAACTATGTCATTCTGAAAATTAATTTATTGACAATACAGCAATGGATTTTGAATAATAATTTTATAAGAAATTAATTTATAAGTAATAACAGTGTACCTTGTTTTTTGTTTATGTGATTGGCTGTTCTAACCAAAGCAGTATTCATCTGACATAAGTTGAAGCAATGAATTTCTGATATCCTATTTCAAGTCGAACTTCATACTTAACTCACATGTAGTAACTTATCATTTATTAACCTCTAAGTTGTCAAATTATTCAGTCTTTTCCCTGCATTACAATGTAAATTTTGATCCATGATCTTACAAAACAAAATTGATAGAAGATATCTGTGATAAGTACCTGTGCTCTGGAAGAGGGGTAAAAAGATGAGACAATAAATTTCTGTAAGGAGTTACAAGAACGCATAACAAAAGTAAAAAATTATAACATAACCTTAAAGGGAGATCTAAATGTCTTTTAGATAATTCCTATCCCAGGATTGGCTGGAATTTTTGGAGAGAACCAGCTTAATCAAAATGGATGGCATCTACAAGAATCCATGACTTGCAATGAATTAAAAGTAATGAAAACATTTTTTACAAAAGAAATATATAAATAAACTCAGGTGGCCTGCAAGAGGTTTTCAATCTCTCATTGATTATTGCCAGTGGAAAACTAACACCAATAATATAGATACACAAGATAGAAGCATCAACAGAGACCATCATTTAGTCAAATCTAAAATTCAATTGTGGATTAAATATGGAACAGAACACCTAGACTTCAGGAATGCAAAAGAGACTACAAAGTCTATATGGTAGATTTATTACAGGAACAAAGTATCTGAAATTTATATCAAAAGAGGGTAAAGCAACAACAACACAAATAAATACCGGTAAGTACTGATATAAATGAAGAATGGAGCAATATTGCAAATGCTATTAAACAAATAGGAAATGAAGTAGTTGGCATGAGAAGAAAATAAGAGAAAAAGAAGTTTGAGAATCTGGAATGAGGAAATAAAAGAACAGACAGGTAATACTTACAAAAACATCTGAGGAGGCAAAAGAATAGCCATATGTAGTAGTTATCATGAATATGAAACAGAACAAAATTGATTACAAGGCAAGCAGATGTACCAGCCTGGAATAAATTTATAAGTGATACAGAAAACAATGTATGGAAGACAGGAATTAAAATATAAATATATAAAATGTTAAAATACCCAAATAAAGCAGAAAGTGGTGTAAAACCAATAACTGTAATATCAAAACAGGATTGAATTAAGCATCGATGAGAGCTTTGGTGCAGCCCTTTCAAAGCAGCTGTAAAACAGACACAACTGATTTAGATCCCATATTTATGATAGGAATGCAAAATGTTTTAAATAAAGCAAAAAACAGAAAATCTCCTGGGCTAGATAGTTTCAATTCTGAATTAATAATATGTGGATTTGAGATTGCTATTGCTATTACCCTCTTGTATTTGAAATTGCTATATTTCTATACATACCAGACAAGCTTTGATATACTAGACAAATGGGAAATTGCAAATCTATTTCATGTTTAAAAACGTATTTATAAAAACAAGAAATTAATAAGCCTACTAAATATGGCTTTAAAATATATAGTATTATACTATAAAATACTGCAGTACTTGATACTGAAAGACAAAAAAAATCTATCACAGGAAATTATAACAAACAAAGATGTTAGGGTGTTGTTTATCATCTCTACATTATTTAATATATAAATAGATGACTGTCTATTAAAATGGAAGAAATTTACACCACTACGAATATAAATAGAGATAATGAAATTTTAAGCTCTATGCTGTTCACCAATGACCAAGTCAAAATCCAAGAAAATGGTTTATTCTCCATTTATAATTGACTATCTATAAAGTAAATCTAATATCTACAGACTATGACTTGAAAATATCATAACAAACACCAAGACAATAGAATTTATAGGAAAGTACCTAATCTGAATTAACAAGGGGAGTACCACCTCTGTGGGAAACAGATTCGTACAAAACTTTCAGAGTATGTTCCTTGCTCAGAAATAATAGACACATGTCCGACCATTAACACAACTAGGCATTTTTTAATTAATGTAAAATTAGCAACTGAAAATCGTAGCTAGGCAACCAAGACATACATGTGTATCACTGTGAAGATCGTGAAATTTTCCTTATAGAAAAATAATTTCCTCCATTATTTTACAAATAACTTACTTTTTCACAAATAAATTTTATCTCCCTACCCTCCAAACATTATTTACCTTTTCCGTCAACATTTATTCAAATATATGTTAGGTCGGGTCTACAGCATGTATTATATTGCTATATATAGGATTAGAATTCTTAGTCCAAAGCAGTAAAGACTTACATTACAGAAGCAAGTCTTCTAAAAACATCTCAATTTTCAATCCTCTACCATCCCCGGAAGTACTCAAAACAAATTTCCAAAAATCTGTATTCTTTCTGGAAAAATCAGGAATATTGGACATTCTTGGATCGAATTTCAACTTCAAAGTCAACTTCTGGGGCTCATACAACATAAAGGAGCCAAGTCAGTGACACTTGTGGTTTAGACTAAGAATTCTAATCCTATATGTATCAATATAATACATGACATTTTACAAGTGTCTATTATTTTTGAGCAAGGAACATCCCCTGAAAGTCTTGCGCAAATCCATTTCCCACAGAGGTGGTACTTCCCTTTTAAGATAAAAATTATATCTTAGATCAGATATCAAATTTTAAATATCTGGGATATAATATCACTTATATAACATCACTTATGAAAAGGACAAAGACATTTCAAATAAAATGACCAATTACCAAAGAATTTGTGGAACTATAAGGAGTACCTTGAAAGAAAAAATAAAACAATGCCTGTCCCCACATTACTATATGGATAAGAATCTTGGGCACCTAGTAAACTAAACCACAGACAGATTGAAATGTCAAATATTAAATTTCTTAGGTCTGTGAAGGGCTGTACATGTCTAGACCACATCAAAAATGAAGACATAAGGCTGTAATTAGAATTACAACCAGTGACAAAAATGGCAGCAAACTGTGAACAAAGATGGGAAAGAATATGTTGAGCACATGCATCAAGAAAGGATTCCTAGAAAGGTTTAGGAGTATAAACCTTTAGGGAGAAGAAGTATTATCATAGGAGACCGAGATTACAATGGTAAGGACAGAACAAACAACATGATAAACCTAGAAAGCAATATGATGATAATCCTATAAAATATTATTGTTTCCTTGTTTACCTAATTATTGTTTAAGGGGCCTCTATTTATTTAAGATTTAATTTGCTGACTCATACCATACAGCTGAATCAATGAAATAATTGAACTATCCTATAACCATTCTCTTACTTTTTCTCTGAGAATCCTTCATAATGTTATTCTTTAAATTATAATAAACTTTCACTAGAATACAAGTCATATACTTCCTGGAAACACTTCCAAACAAAAATCAAAAGACTGTTGATTGAAAAGTCTTTTTATATTACTTCAGAAGTCATTGTGGCACACACCTTAAGTGAGTAACCAAATAATCAATTTCATCTCGCAAATAAAAGAATTTTTGGTGGTGATGCTTGCAGTTTTGATGAGTTTTTGTTGTGAATATATTTTTTATATTCATCTAATTATCCTATACTTAAGTATCATATAGAAGTGTAGCAGTTAGATGTATTTCTATTGTATTTCAACACTTGGATGTATTTCTATCTAACTTAACCCATATAAAAGATCTACATTTTAAGGGTTTTTGTGAATTAGATGTAAAATATTGAGTTATTTGGATGAAAAAATTGTATCTTGATACAATGTATTTCACCTTTCCAAATACTTTCATAATAATTTTGCTTGTCACACTTACGGAAAATCTTTCTTAACTCCAATAGGTTTTCCATCTTTATACCATTGAAGAGAAAATGGAATCAAACTTTCAACTTCACAAGTTATCTTCAATTCCTTTCCAATAGCAAACTCATTAGAAGATGTCATCTTAACATATGGAACACCTGTGTAATAAATTGAGTTCTAAGTAAAAATAAAATCATTAAACTAGGGATATACAGGTAGATCTAGTTATAAGGTCTCCCTTTCTTGAGATTAATCTTTAATGGTTTACATTTTCACTAGTATAATTATTATTTAATATCTTCCTCTTTATTCAGTTTTTGACATGGTTATGGATGGCATCTACAAGAATCCATGACTTGCAATGAATTAAAAGTAATGAAAACATTTTTTACAAAAGAAATATATAAATAAACTCAGGTGGCCTGCAAGAGGTTTTCAATCTCTCATTGATTATTGCCAGTGGAAAACTAACACCAATAATATAGATACACAAGATAGAAGCATCAACAGAGACCATCATTTAGTCAAATCTAAAATTCAATTGTGGATTAAATATGGAACAGAACACCTAGACTTCAGGAATGCAAAAGAGACTACAAAGTCTATATGGTAGATTTATTACAGGAACAAAGTATCTGAAATTTATATCAAAAGAGGGTAAAGCAACAACAACACAAATAAATACCGGTAAGTACTGATATAAATGAAGAATGGAGCAATATTGCAAATGCTATTAAACAAATAGGAAATGAAGTAGTTGGCATGAGAAGAAAATAAGAGAAAAAGAAGTTTGAGAATCTGGAATGAGGAAATAAAAGAACAGACAGGTAATACTTACAAAAACATCTGAGGAGGCAAAAGAATAGCCATATGTAGTAGTTATCATGAATATGAAACAGAACAAAATTGATTACAAGGCAAGCAGATGTACCAGCCTGGAATAAATTTATAAGTGATACAGAAAACAATGTATGGAAGACAGGAATTAAAATATAAATATATAAAATGTTAAAATACCCAAATAAAGCAGAAAGGGGTGTAAAACCAATAACTGTAATATCAAAACAGGATTGAATTAAGCATCGATGAGAGCTTTGGTGCAGCCCTTTCAAAGCAGCTGTAAAACAGACACAACTGATTTAGATCCCATATTTATGATAGGAATGCAAAATGTTTTAAATAAAGCAAAAAACAGAAAATCTCCTGGGCTAGATAGTTTCAATTCTGAATTAATAATATGTGGATTTGAGATTGCTATTGCTATTACCCTCTTGTATTTGANGAAAAATTCATCAAAATCATTAGTTCATATTATTTATAATATATCCTATATATAATTAAAAATAGCTAGTTTATATGGGTATATTTTCAGCATTGATTCAAAATATCCTGTAAAACTCTCATCATAAAAACATAAAAAGATTTTGTTAAAAAAAATAACCTGCATACATAGTGACAATGCTTCTATAACTATTATATAATCATAGTAATGACAATAACAACATTCATTCCTTAGGAATAAACTTTTTTATAATAATTTTATTTTGGCTAATATTAGTTATTATGTAGTATTGTAAAATATCTTTAAATTTTCTTTAAAATTGATCCTACTAGGGAATAATGGCTTTTGAATGTTATGGAAGAAATCTAAATAACTGTAACATCATATCATGACTTTATAACTTCGTTAATACAAAATCGTGTAGCACAGTGGATATTCTTCCTTGGTTTTACATGATATTTCTCTGTACTTAAAAAGACAAAAGACTTGTTCTTTATAAAATTTGAGAAACATGTTTATATTTGTATATTTTCTCTGCCTCTTTACTTACAATTCAGGTCATGTAAATACTTCAATACATTTTTTGTATTTTTGGAACTATATTTTTTATAACATTATTTCTGTCTTTAGGAGTAATTTATAAATTTTGGTGAAACTTGTACACCACTAACGATCTATCAGATCAGATTTTTATAATGCCTAAACAGTGAAAGGGTGGCAGTCATCTATTTCCTTAACATAGTATCAGTATTACTAAAACATAGATATATTTGTGTCGTAGTTGTTTAAATAATACTCCTGATTGAGAGTGAATTACTTCCTTCTACCCCTACAATGGTACAATGTACATTGTACCATTGAAAAATATTAACGAAAATAATATTAATTAACAAAATAACAAAAATTAACAAAAATAATTACAGAATACAATCTCCTGAGTGTATATTTTAGAAAGCATTATCTGAAAATAAGTGACCTCTAATGTTGAGATCTTAATTCCATCATCTCAGATAAAAGTATAGTATCTCTAAGGCAATATTAAAAAAATTAGAAAGATCTCAAAACTTTACACAGATGTTGGACTGGTTTTGCATTTTTATCACCAAATTAGACAACTTAAGTGTTTAAAATTACATTCATCAATATTTATTTTAAAGATAGCTGAAGGGATTTATTACTTACAGAAAGACTGAATAGGGAGTCAGGGGGTGTAAATGGCCCAGCCAAAAATCTCTTGGGAAAAATATTGCCTTCGCTGCCAGGTGCAATAGTTTTCAAAGGTAAACTAAAGAAAGGCTTTCCATTACTTTTCATTACATCCACATTTTCCCATTTGAACTTGGCTAGCTTGTCCTTATTTTCCTTTGTATCATCAGTTGGATGAACCTCCATGTAGATGTAGTTTTCTCTTTCTAATAATTGCAAAATTTTGTTTCAATAATAAATCTAAATTCTAAATAGACTCATTTAAAATTAGACTTCTATGGTTTCATATCTCCATTTGTATGGATAAAAACATACAGCAAAACATTAAATCATTAAAATAAGTAAATTAAAACTAATATTACTTACTTTCTAATGGACGATATGCAGTACCAGACAGAGTATCCACTGGTATTACTGAAAATCCTTGCTTTATCTCATAAGAAGATCCAATTCCTTTTACAGTAATTAAGGGTTTATCTACTTTATATTTTTCCACCTTTTCTGGGTGGAAAGTCACTTTAAGAACCCAGTTACCAGCAGGCTCTGGATGTTCNTTTACAAACACCACTGCGAAGTTCCACCGTTATAAATGCAGGAATATGGAATTATATGGTACTGCTTGGTCTAGATTGTATTCATAAAGTACCCGTTCATGCAATCATTGTTTTAAGCTTTGCAAAATGTATGGCAATCTTCGACCTACAGACCGCTACTTAATCTTTCAGTTATCTTTATTTTTATCCATTGTTTAACAGTACCTGTCGTACTCAATTCGACGGCATTCAATGCACTGATATTTACTGAAAATGGTTAGCACATTGCAGCAGCAGAAATTGATAGCTCACTACACGCAAAAGAGCGCTGGACCATGATTTTAAATTCATCTTGAACGGGCTTAATGGTTCGTAGTGTATTCCCAGGGAACGAAAATTTGGTTCGCGCTAGCTAGAAATTTGTGCTAAGCGAGTACGTGTAATCGAGGTTTTCCGTAATTCCCTGATTTTCATCGCGGCATGAGATAGGACCAAGTAAGGGAGTGAACGCCTAATACCCAAGACTTCTACCTGGAATAAAATTACTCTGAATTTACTGAGCATTTTAACACGTTCAGCGCCCATGGTCACTATAGTGGCCATTGGTAACCCCCTTTGGAGGCCCATGGCCACTTCAGTGGCCACGCGCAGGCTTCAGTTTCCTATGCGCTCATATCCACTGGGCCTATTTGTTTAGTTTCCCTCTTTCTTTGGGCCTTCGGATAGCTCCATATTTTTTTATGTTGATATTGGATGGACTTCAAATTTCTGTTGGGCAGTGAACGTGTTGCCTTAGTTTGAATATTCTTTGTACTAAAGATTCCTACCCTACGTTCTGGAACATCTGGATGGCATCTTCTTAGATGTCGAAACAACGCTTAAAACATGATTCATATTGCTTTACCCTTTATAACTCTCAAATACAACTCCTATCAGCAGGCCGGAAGGATTCAATATATTTATAAAAACTTCGCAAATATCGATTTATAAGTTATTCTGCAACTTTATTTCTGGAAGAGAAGAAAATTCATAAATGCGTAGCAATAGTAGTGGCACTAAAGCGCTATAGAAATTCGACTTTGTCAAAGGAATAGAAGATGATGTGATGTGGGGAAAAATTCGAGAGCGAAGTAACTTTGCGCTCGTTAGACCCCGCATAGAGTATGCATGCACTCTATGGGCTCCTGTGGACAGGTAGTGTATTTGAATGCGTTGCTAAATGATTAAAACTCTTTTCTGGTGGAACCTGGATCTTATGATCCTGCATTGATTGGAATTTTTTTGATCGTGCCTGTACTTTTACGTCTTGACGACGTTGCCAATTAAGTAAGCCGCGAGTGAAAATTTTATAATTAGCAGCAGATTTTAGAATCAACCGTCGAGAAATACCTAACCTTTTCCTTTTCAAAGTGTTCACCATCTGATATATTCTACAACCATCCCTCCCTTTCCTTTCACCATTGCTTCAGAAGCATTCGTTCATAAAGTCTCTCCCAAGGCTCCCAAAGCCAATGTCTAATCCAGTAACATTTCCTGTCAGGTGTATTATCCATTATTTTTCTTAACTCAACAACCATTACTCCTTTATTTAGTAACTTTGTAATTCAACTAATCTTTACCAATAACCTTCATGGACATGAAGTTTTCAATTGCCTTCGTCCACCACTTTCTTAATGTCCATGTCTAAACTCGTACACCGCCACGCTCTATACAAAGCATTTCATCAGTATCATTCTTTTTACAGCCGTTCTGGAAGAAGTTTTTAAAATCTTAGACTGAGAGGAAAGAGGCCTACGAGTCAATGGAGAGTACACCAGTCATCTGCGTTTCGCAGATGATATAGTACTCTTTGCAACCAACATATTATATTATCCATCACTGATGAAATATAAATAGTAAAATACTAAGTAGAATGCTTATTTAGTACAAGCCACTGCATTTAAACAAACAATTACTATCTGCACATGTATGTTTGTGGAAAAAGAATTAATAAGGGTATTAGAAAAAGGTATCAACCTATAGGGGGATTATTTCCTCACTGATTAAACTGATATTTTCTTTTTCTTTTTTCCTGACCAAACAACTATAGAGTTCATCTATTAGAATTGTAATTTCAATAGGCTGCATAGTTTCACTTTAAGAAAATATCACAGCTAACAAGGAAACAAGAACAACAGCTTGAAAATCTTCTAGTAATTGCTTATTATCTGTTATATAATATATTCAGATGAAAAAGATCTCTTCAGATAACCTTTGAAGAAAAACCACAATAAGCTTAACAGTAATGTGTAATTTCACAGTTTATGCAAATTGATACTTACATCATCCACATTTTTCTTGAGTAGGTAGTACATTTGTCCATAGCTTGCACCTGCTATCTTCTCATAAACTAAAAAGTCTTCTTTATGAGTGCCATCACAATCTCCAGTGATGAAGAAAACAACCTTAAAAAGCATATGCAAGCAAAAATAAAAATATATACTATACAATATGCAGACAATGTAAAAAATACTTTTACATTCAGGTATGAATATCCTCTGCTACTACTAAAAAATTCCCTCCTCATTACATGAAATCAAGCAAAGATAAGATGAAAATTAACTTTAAATAAAAATACCCTTATTCCATTATCCACTAAAAATAATATGTTAGCAGCAAAAGACTAGATTAAAAAGTAATTTCTACTTCATGTAAGTAGTAATTACATATAACAAACAATTACTAACTCCATTCAAATGCATGTTAAAAGGAATAACAGGGACAGAAGGAAATGGTATCATCCTAGAGTATGATTGGCAACTGTTCTAACAGCTTTTTCTGCTGTCTTAGCTATGTCATTCATAAAATTGGCCTACTGGGTCTCACATGACCTACCTACGTTTGCAGACGTTCACTCATTCCTTAACGTTCAATCTCAATAACGCCGTAAGCTCACTAAAGAGTTTCTCGATAGATTCTAACCCCATTTTGGCCACTCAATTCTTAACTCCCAAGAATATTTTTTGAGAAACGAAAGAGTAATTCTCAAATCGTTTCCTATCGAATAATTCTTGGTGGTTGAGCATATCAGTAAATCTGATGTGATATGCTAAAATCTGATACAGATGTTGACTGCGTTCAAAACATTTTGAAAATACTTTCAAGTTAGTTTCGTAGAATTGTAGCAGTTAAAAAGCTGGCATGAGGTAGCTTCTACACGCTTTACAAACACCACTGCGAAGTTCCACCGTTATAAATGCAGGAATATGGAATTATATGGTACTGCTTGGTCTAGATCGTATTCATAAAGTACCCGTTCATGCAATCATTGTTTTAAGCTTTGCAAAATGTATGGCAATCTTCGACCTACAGACCGCTACTTAATCTTTCAGTTATCTTTATTTTTATCCATTGTTTAACAGTACCTGTCGTACTCAATTCGACGGTATTCAATGCACTGATATTTACTGAAAATGGTTAGCACATTGCAGCAGCAGAAATTGATAGCTCACTACACGCAAAAGAGCGCTGGACCATGATTTTAAATTCATCTTGAACGGGCTTAATGGTTCGTAGTGTATTCCCAGGGAACGAAAATTGGGTTCGCGCTAGCTAGAAATTTGTGCTAAGCGAGTACGTGTAATCGAGGTTTTCCGTAATTCCCTGATTTTCATCGCGGCATGAGATAGGACCAAGTAAGGGAGTGAACGCCTAATACCCAAGACTTCTACCTGGAATAAAATTACTCTGAATTTANCATAAGATAATAGCAGTAATATATACCCGTTCAATTTTTTAGTAAACCGCTGTACTATAAATTTTCAGATAGATTATTTTTTCTAGATGAATTTCGTTAATATACAGACTGTTATTAAAAGAGATCAAATAGTCGCCTGTTGCCAGAATGGAAACCTCGCATCTAAGAAATATTTAAAATATTTTTGTTGCCTTTTCAGATGGAATAATTCGTAAATATCAACTCATTAAATTACTTGTTGCCATTAATCTGCTGAAAGTATGTCACTTTCACTGTGCTAGATGGGAAAACTCTGGAGGGAAAAGAATATAGGACTTATGTAAAAGGCAGAAAATGCATCTCCTCTAAAATACGAGCTATTTATTCTAAAAAAACGATGTATATCTTCTTGTTTGAGTAGGACAGCAGGTCCAAACCCTCACCACTTCACACTAAAGATCATAAGTAATGGGGGCTCCCGGATAGCCAAGTGGGCAATGCGTTCGACTTCGATTCCCGGTGGGGGCCCACATGCAAAATGACCGAAGCAGTCGAAGCACTTTTAACAATACTACTACTACTATCATAAGTATTTCTCTTTGTAAAAAGCGGGCTGAATAGAATCTTGAACGAAAATCAGCCTTATTTTATAGCAGACACTATTTGTGTAAATTAATGGAAAACAACCCTGCTGCATACTTTTTTGTTCGGGAATGGCCTGATCTCAGCGCCTTTTCAGGAAAGCAGTTCTAAGATTTGGCATCTCATACAGACCATCTCTCTTGGCTTAAACCAACTTCTTTATCCTGTATGAGGCCCATAAGAGTAAGATATTACACCTAGTAAAATTCGGCTTAGTAAATATTTCCTCAACCTCTTTTCTTAACAGAAGTCTGCACAAAATTCTTATCCGCCACGCACAACACTCATTCAACTCAACCAAATCCTTCCCGTGCCTTTCGGAAATACGCACCCACTGAACAAACAACCTCATTTTCAACCTCTCCATCCTATAATTCACCTCCTTGAAGGACCCTAATCTGCATCCTTGGAATGTTTTTGAAGATTCCCTAATCTGCACCCTTGACCTGACGCATAGTGCAGCATCGAAGCAACACTATATTGTAATCTTTATATTCGTGACGAAGTACCAATCAAATGTGGAATATCAGTTTTTAAGTGTACTGTTGTATCAGATCTCAAATGTATTATTTGATTGTAAGATAATTTTATGACTATTAAGTTGTTTATTTACAAAAGGAACATTTCTATACTAAAACTAATGATACCCAAAATATGCTTATCACTTACCTGGGTCATTAAAAGGTACTAGAATGAAATTTTTGACCGGTCGTGTTTTATAAGTGAGAAATTCACTCAGAATCCGTTTTCCTCCACTCATTGCCCCTTTCCAGTCATCACTCATAGATCCCGTAACATCGAAGATGAATGCAAGACTTCTTGGCTCATTAGAGCCGACACTTGTGTCGTGTAAACTTCTCGTCTCCCTTCTATTCAGTGATTCTCCAGTGTCAATCCATGGATGCGCTTTTGCAGTTACAGTGTTTAAGAATATCAGAAACACTGCAACACTACGTACCCACACTAGACGAGTGCTGTAAAAATTAGGTGAGTAAATGGAATGTATTCTACACATTATTGGCTACGCTTCATTACTGTAACGCAAGATGTTTGAGGTGCTAAGAAAGTGCTTAAAGTATAAGAAAATTGACTTTCTCGTTTATTTGTCCATAACAGTTCTTTTCATTACTAAATTTGCTGCTAATTACACAAAACCTCCAGGGAAAATTTTTGAAGTCCATTTTATTTTAACTTTCATTATTACAAGAAATTTTTGTACTGCGCGTTATCTATGCTGTCATCACAGTGTCACGATTTTTAATTGCGCGCTTTGAACCAGGTAATATGGGGAATCAAAATATTTTTAATATCCCTAATATTATAAGAATTATCATTGAATTTTCTTGGTGATGAAACGAACTTGATTCATTTCTAAATTAGCTTAAAGATGTTCAGATAATTTACTTCATAGATAAAGAAAAACATAAAACGAAAATGCTCTCAGACGCAGGTTGGGAATCTTTGAAAGGAAGGAGATTAAATGCTAGAATGTGATTGCTGATAAATTCAGAGAAAGTGCATTTGCTGAAGACGTAATTGGTATTATGCGATCCCCCTGCTACTTCGGCTGATCCGATAATTGACGTAAAATAATAGAAATTGATGCGAGGACAAATCGTTTTAGTGATTCATTCTTTCCGCGAACGATACGCGACAAGAATAAGCTAAAGAGGTAACTCAAACGCTCGGTGTTTACACCATAGAGTACCTTATCCTTTCTCTATGGTTTACACCCCCTGCCACACGCCGAAAGGCGACTTGCGGGATACTTATGTAGATGAAGTAGAATTACTGAAAGTTATCTAATGAAAAAAGTATTACTCAAGTTAGCAAATTAAGATTGATCTCAAAATGTATTTATTTTCCTTCCTAATCTGTTTGCTTTCGGGGCTACGTCAAAATATTATGGCAATACTTTAAATATTTAATTTAACTCTGTGAGTACATAATTATATTTTCGAATGAATGCTGTCACGAAGCAATTCAGCATTGTAATCAAAACAGCGTTTGCATATCGTATGTAAGGATTATCTTGATCATAGAGAAAGGACTCTAAGGTTCGGTTTTAATTAGGACACAAACTAGTCAAGAATCTGAGAATCTTGGGATCATTTTTCTAAGTTAAGGAATATTAATTGGAAAATAGAACTGTTTCAATATATTTTTCAATTGATAATTTTCTGTTTCCTTTAAATAATTTTTGCAAAGAAAGGTCTTGTACAGTCTTTTTCACATCACAGAATAAAAAAATTAAACTTTATAACGTTACATTCTTTGACTCCACATTTTCTCAATCAGTTATTTTCTGAGATTATCGACTTTATGGGTTTTACTATTAATAAGGTTTACCCCCGGAGTCTGTACGAACAATCTTGGCAATAGATTTTCTTTCGAAGAAGTTAATTACTGAACATTTGTCTACATTCATCTCTAAGCTCATTGATTTCATATCGAAAGCGAAAGATTTGAGTAAATTCTTTTTAAATAAATTTGTCTTATTTCATTATTTGTACCGATGAAAATTTCTATGAACGTTGTATTAAAGTCGTCGTCCAAGTGAGTTATCTGTTACCGTCATCTGGAAATTTTGGTCGTTATTACATAACAAACCCAAGATTTTATTTTTTCCGGATTCATTTCCTGTCGGTCATTTTCAATTTCCTGTTGGCCAGTCTCTATTTCCCGTTGGTTAATTTCCATTTAATAGGATTAATTACTACGATTGCATAAGAATAATTGGGATCGTAATTGGGGCCCACTTAGAACCACCTGGAGGTTAAATCATCAACGAATTACACGCGGTTCCTGATGTATAAGAATATTAGAAAAAAAGCAAGTGTAGGTGGAAAAATATCCGTGTAATCCGCTAAAATTCACAATTTTAGATATTCTTAGAATTTTTTCTTAGAATAGTTTCCTTAGGTTAATGAAAGGAAAATGTTTCCATCTTCTTCCCTCCAAGAGGAAAAGAATCTATAAACCGAAGAAAATTGAACGCAACATATGTTTTCCTATTTATCTCTAAAAGCTGTCGAAAAGAGGCCGAAAATGGTTTTTTAGAGTGAGGGACGTGAAACTTCGCATAGACATTCAGAAAAGACTAAATTTTGTTGTTCTGTTCTTCATTTTTCGTTATTTTATCGCGTCAAAAGGATATAGAGTGTCAAACTTGGCAAATTTTCATAGAAAATAATGAATTTTCAAGTTTACTGCGATGTAGACGTTGTTGAAGGAAACTGATGAAAAAACGGATTATGCTGTGTTTTAGTATGATTCCTGATCCTTAGATTCGTAACATGTTTTGAGCTCAAAGATGGACATTGTTCATTTATCGTAACAAAATGGCGGACACCTTTTTCGGCCGATTTTTTAGATAAAGTAAAGAAAGCAACTAGGAAAACGGCGATGAACTATCAAGTCTCTTATACCACGTCAAATTCTAAGGCTTCTTAATATAGAATTTGAAGAAAATATTTCGGTTCACCTGCTACCCTGGGATTGCGGTGGCTTTTTCGCCCCGCGGCCCGGCTGAGCATCACGGCCCCCCCGAAATCTGTCGCGTTGCCTATTCGGCTGTCTTATGTCATCTTTTAGCAAATACCATGCTAAGTTCCGGCTGAAAATGTTATAAACTTATTCCACAGTAATTTTAGAGCGTACTAGGAAATTTTCATCTCAAATATTATCGGAGTAGAAGAATTATCCCATGTAGCTCAATGAAAGCAATGTAGTTTATTTGTTTATTAACAATTGTTAATTTTATATTTAATTTTACTAAATTTCCTTTTGATTCGTTTAAATTGTGAGTAATCCCCAGAAATGGGTTGGCAAAATTACTTATTTATCGATAGGCATACCATGTAGCCATCAAATTGAAGGCGGTGGAAAAATCCATTTCGAAGAACTTAACACATTCAATGCCGCCGTCGACGCGTAGTCGACACACGTATTGCTCGGATAAACACGTACCCTTACGAGNCCTTACGAGCCGGCTTTTTGAGTTTCTTCATGTTATGCTGCCGGCTCCTTGGTTTACCTTGGATCAGTGTACGGTTTCCTTGGTTTTCGTTTCAATAAATTTTCGATATTTTTAGTTTATTGCTTAAATTATTTTGTAAATTCTCAATCGAAGTTGAGATTCATGAAATTTTGCGCATGCAAGACTATTTTTAAAATATGGTTAATGTTATTTACACATTTTTCATAGAGAGTATAAAAAGTAAACAGTTTAAAATTGTTAAAAATGCTGAGGTTATATTTTTATAATTTCGGAAATAAGTATGTTAGACGCTTACGGCAACGTATGTTTTTAGCGGTTTTACAACTTAATGAAAACACATAGCTAGCCTCTCCTTACTTGCAGAATTAGGTACTTTGGTGAAATTGAATTTCCAATAATTAGCAGTGTTATTGAAAGAAAGTCCTATTCCATACAAATTGTGAGTCACAGCTACGTGATTTGTTTTATATTCCGAGCAATTATTTAGGAAGAATAAAAACCAAGCCATCGAAAGCAAAATTTCGCGCATGACAGTTCAGTACTACGTGAATTTATTCTGGAAATAATAGTTGAATTCAAGAAAATTTTTGATCTTTACTACTACTCTATTTCTACTCTATATATTTTCTAGTAAACACCCCCGTCAAGCATGATGGGACTTAATTTACTTTAAAAATATATCTATAATCGTGTATATCTGGTCCACCTAAGCACAAAAAAAATTCTGCCGTAAGATCATAATAACTCAATATATTCCTTATCATATAAATTATTTATTCTACTGTTCTCAAGTCATGAAAGCCTACTTTACGTAAATTTCTTATAAAAATTATAAGAACTGATTATCCCCGTGCACTTATATGGGATAATTCCTGAAATCAACAATGTTTAACTGATTATCCCCGTGCATTTACATGGGATATCTCATGAAATCAATGTACAACAATTGCCTTGGTCGTCAAAGGGATGGTTCGTTTAGTTCGAAAATTTTTTTTTTAATTCACGTCTATTTTATCAAAGTTCTCGCAATTTCGAATTTATATGAATGATTCACGACTAAAATAAGATTCTATGAATTTTGTAGGACCGTCGTTTCTGATTTAATTTTTTAAAAGAAACGACCTCTGCAAGTCATGAAAACGTAATTTACGTACAACCCTTATAGAAACAGATGTTGTGCTCCTGGGTTCGAACCCGGGCCTTTACAGAGATGAGAATAGTTTTCCTGGGGGTTTCAGCATCGTAGAAACACAATGCAGTTTGTTTCAGATCTCCAAGTCAAGCCGTTTCTGAGATAAATTGGGGGACGGACAGACATTTGCTTTTTATATATATGATAGCTCTACTACTATTCTATTTCTATTCTATATATTGTAAAACATTGCTTGATAGATTAATTTAAATCTAGAGAGTATAGAAATGAATAAAAAAATTAAATAACATTCTTGAAAATGAATTTTATTTACAGGAGGTTTTTAAACATTGAACATAGAATTCCGCTTGATCTAAACTTGTTTTCAATGGGCGCGGTGTTTCGTGAAAGACAAAAACATAGTACTTTGGCAAAAGAGACGAAAGCAGATAAAGAGTTTTTACCGAAGTTACTAAACTAAAAATAATTTTTTTCTGTCAACTAACTCAAAACAAAGGATTAGAAGTGCACCAACTATCGGATTTTTAATTATATGCCCCTGGAATTTGTTCATTTATTGCGAGCTTGGTACACAACGCATCAGAACTTCTTTACACGAAAGTAAAGTTAATTCTATATCCTTTTCCTGGGATTTTCTTGTTGATGGCAACGAAGAACTAAATTTACCGTGAAGAAATATCTAAATCAATGTACCAAAAACCGGCACTGTTTGCGAGTCTCGCCTTTTTCACGGTGTATAAAAATCAATTGCAAGGAAACGGCACAACTTACGGCAACGCAATTTCATATAAATACGTCAGCAACAACGTCAGTTTGATGAGCTTTTTCAAATTTCCGAATGTGTATTACATTGCAGTTAATCGGGGTCAAAGTTTAAAATCTTTCTAGTCCGAGAGTTTTAATCTTAGGAAAAATTGATTGCACAGCCTCATTTCCAATATTATTACAACATTTTCGGGTACAACTCACAGCGCCAGGGTTTTGAGATTCGTATTCCGTGAAGGAAATCGGCCGCAGGACGCCGTGTAGGTTCTCCTAAAAATTGCAGTAAATACACAGAAGGAGAAATGAAGGAAAAGGCAAATAGTGGTTTTCTCTCTCTGAAGGTTTTTTAACCTCTTGTGAATTGGGTCTGTCGCCCTTTCCCAACAACCGTCTTTACTGAGAAAGAGATTTTTACACCCATTTTCTCGTGATAGATTTCTAAATGGTCTTATTTGCCTGGTTTATTGTGCTGGAAGCATTGAGATGTTTTAGATAATTATCAATGAATATATTTCATGTGCCAGAATGATTTTAATGGAATTCATTTCAATATTGCTGAATTGAGTGTGCAAGTATATCGTTATCGTGTGAATTACAACCGTCTCTTACGGAACATAACATTTTATAATCTAAACTAAAACTATAATTTTAACTAAAATCTAAACTAAATAATCTTAAGCCTTTCAGTATTTTGCAAAACAGAGAGAGAGAAAAGGATAAGATGCATAAATCAAGAATGAGAAACGAACTAATCGATAACTTTCTGGAACACTAAAGGCCATTAGGAAATAATATCTAAAAATCTTGACATCTGATTGTTCCATGTATCCATGAAAGGAAAAGTGAAGCTTTCAGTTTTCAAGGATAAAAACTACTTTCTGTAAATTTAAAATTTGTTTGGAAATTTAGCGTATAGAACATTGAATAAGAAAGCTTTGATGATTAGATTACCTGGGTAAGCTACTAAGAATGAATAATATTTTTGAGGAGAAAGATTTTGCAAAAGAAGTCAGTAAACACTCACCTCATTGCTACAGTATTACTCCTCTTCATCGAGAAGACTTTCCATCGGACGTTGAACGAGTTACACCGCATTTCCTTCCGGAATAAATCTTATTTATATAGAGGCGATTTTCTTATCTCAGTAAAGTTGCAGAACATCCCAAAAGATTTTTCGCGTAACCTCCTTTCCTGGGCTGGGTTGCAAAACAATTTAGGTCTTACATAACATGATAACCATATACGAAATATGAACATACGAAAGAAACATCTATCATTCCTATGAGGTAAATTAGGAAATCATATTAATTAGATAATATATTCATATTGTGCTAGAGTATTTTCCGATTGGTATATAGCAGGAAGCATCATATTTTTCTTAAGTCTGCTCTACTTTTTAACCCTTATTAATTGTCTGAAACATGTCCTTAATTATTCGCCTGAAGTCAATATGTACCGGATATTATTTGAATTTTTACGGCCCTTTAATGCTTATACAATTGGTTTAACATATCCGAACTTAAGGACTGAGTTTTGGCTTTGGTTATGACACTTACTTCATTTATGTTGTTTGATTGTTTATGTATAAAACAAAAATATTAACAATTACGCAAATTTGCTTTCTTTCTTATAATCGAAAATTTCTCGGAGGGGTGAGGAAAAGGTGGAGCGAAGTTTTCGGTAGGATCTACCACTGTATCTACTAGTACAGGAGTCGGCAACCTTTATCGGCTGAGAGTCAAATCACCCAAAAAACTAGGAAAACGTGTTGGATCAGTGGTACATACAATGAACTCCCTATTATCCGTTAATGAAGTGCATGATTTTGTATAATTCATCGAAATATGTATTTTCGCGTTCTAAAGAAAAAAGGACCTACAAGAGGACGTTCTAAGGAAAGCAGAAAACACGACTACAATGAAATTATCGCTGCTAAAAATATTCGAAGAAAACACTTGACGAGTCAATAAAATAGATGATAAGAATTGAATATATGCTGTACATTTTGATATAGTCCTAAAATTTGTGACTCTCAAGAGAAACCTTTCCTAAACCCATGTTGATTGGGTTTAGCCCAACCCCTCTGCATCCCAAAAGTGTTATAAGTAGTCCGCGATCATCTTTTCGAATACGTTACACACTACGCTAGTTAGGCTGATTGGTCTGTAATTCCTGAAGGACTTTTTGCTTCCCCCCTATGAATAGGAACTACTGTGGCAGTTTTCCAATCTTTTGGTAACTGACCATTATTAATGATTACGCTGAAAATTCTATTTTAAGTAAGGAACTATTTCCCGGCTTCCTAGCTTTAAACTTCCGTTTCGTATTCCATCTGGGCCATGTGATTTATTATTTTTTAACTCACTGATTCTTTTTGATATGTCCTTAGAACATAAATTAAATGGAAGATACGAGTTAGCCTTACGTTCGAATGAATTAAAGTTGATTGAGGAGGCTATGTCAGTGCTTGCAAAATAATTTCTAAATTCGTCTACTATTTCACTACTATCTGTGAAATATTTCCCTGAGATCCCTCTATCGTTTCTATCTCGCGTTTCTCCCATCCTTCGACAATTGACATGCTTATAAAAACTGTTACTACTATTTTTTGTAATCAAATTTAAAATTTTTTTGTAAATGAATTTTCTCGGATTATATCGAAATTGAGGAAATATCCATTAAGATAATTATTAGTTATGTTTAAGCAGTATGAAAGATATCGATGACAGATATTTCAATAAGCTGATTTTTATGACGGTTCATTAAATAAGCGGTATGTGATTGATTCGCTAATCAAATCTCTGCAGATAGGTTAAACGTCGGTGCTTAAAGTAAATAAGTCGTCTTAGCTTTTAACGATTACAGGTGGGTGATTTTTATTTTATTTCTCATCCCTTAGTTTATTTTATTTATAATATCCAATTCTTTACATCAGATAGTTACTACATTATGTGTACATGATCTGTCAATCAATTAGAGGTGATTATTTCATTCATAATTTAAGTCTATAATCTAGGAGTACCAATTTAAAGAAAATTTGATAAATCCATATGAATGTATTACACATATTAGCGCCAAACCTTTTATTGAAGAAATATGACGTACGATAAAGCAGAATATTTTGAAGAATATTCTGCAATTTTTCCACAGAATTATATATAATATAAAGCAATTACGAAGCGTTTAAATTTAGACGTAAATACGTCTTGCAATATAAAAGATAGAAATATTGAATTCTATTGAAAACTTTCTGCTCTCGTTTTTGATAGGAAAGAGTGAAAAGGAATACTAATAATAAAAGGTGAATAATGTAATACTTTATAATAAATGGTGAATTGGAATAGGAAGGGTGAAATAGGATGGTTGCTGCTAGTCACGATGATTGCTGCTGGCTGCTTACAACCCTCAGTCCTTGTTGACATGCTTTGATTTTACTAAATATCCATGTTTGCGCCTGCTTATTTCCCAAAGTTCATTTTCCTTGACATCATCCATAATCCTAAATGACGCGATTCCTTGCTATCGGATTTCCTAGAATGAATTTGCTCCCATTAGTTGATATATGAAAGACTTTACTTTTATCAATAACATGCAAGCGCCCGTTAACAATCCGTTATACTTCGAAAATATCCTTAAGTTAAAGAATATCTTATTCTATTTTATATATAATCTTACCATTATGCTCCTAGTCAGGTCATCGAAAGATTGGCGATAAGGCCTCGAACCTAAAAGGACATGCTGCTCGGGAATTACATGACTCAAGTAAGAACTATTTTTGCCTAATGCTTCACATACCATGCGAAGAATGTCATTATTTCATAACAAACTTGAAAGTTAGAGAGAAAGTAATTCTGAGAAGAGGATTTTCTTCAAATTAAGGACACATTTTTACCCTATCAGCCAATCGATTCATTTATCTCTATTTTTTATTATTACTTATTTTTCAATTCCTTTATTAGAAAGAAAATGGTGAAAGAGGATTTTACAAGTTACGGCGTGCACCTAGAAAAATGACCGTTCTTCTCCGGAGATTCCTCTGTTTTTTATTTTCACGTATATTTTACATGAATACGTATATACGTATAGACATATGTCTCACCGGTGTACAGATCAACTATTCTAAAAATATTCTTGAAAAATATTGATGATTATTAAGGTGCCATGGTTACCTTAAAATTATATTTTAAGTATTCAGATTACATAATTAAATTTATTTGCCAGAATTTGACTGCTTCTTAGATAGGCTAGTGACAACTGATCTAAGAAATATTTGCTTTGTCAGCGGGGTTTCTGCGGGATTTTGCGGCCACGGCAGGTACGTTATTTAAAAAAGAGCACAAAACACTTCAGCAGCAAAAAATGTATATAATTACTTTATGAATCAGCTATAAATGTAAATTTCTTTTAATAAAATAAAATAGGTATTCCTTAAAAATTACATTCAGTAGTTTTGTTTAGCCAAAAATAATATCTTTATTACTTACAGAGAATTTAAAAGTCTAAAGTGAATATAAACTTCAATTTTTAAAAGGGAAAACTAGGAACAAGGATGACAATTTTTTTTTAAATCCAAGGACATCTCAAAAAAGATGGCGTCTTCAAAAACCTGGATATACTGTTTTCTTAGCATATTTATTATCACTTATTTTCTCAAAGATCAGAAGTAGTTATTTTTCATAAAATAATAGTAATTGTCTCATATTCATAGTGTTTTAACACCTTAGAAGTGTGCAGGTTACACATGCTTATAGTTTAGTATAACAGCAAGAATTAAAGTTCATGTGGCTGGCTCAAGCTTCTACTAAGTTTTACCTCTGGTAGTGATTTATAATTTTTACTTGACCTGTCAGCTCAATGGACCAGACATAGCTCCACATTAAAAAAAACATGAATATCAAGAACATAGTAGAAATTTCCTATTTTTTTATATCAATGGAGATAATAATCTCTAGTTTCATTTTAAGTAGAAGAATCTCATTCCATTTCTTATTTTTGTTAGCCATACTATAATTATTAATGTTATACATCAAAATATAATATCCCTTTCATAAATCCCATACATACCAACAGAAATGGAAAATTTCTTTGTGGCAGATCCAACTCCATTTGAAGCAATGCATTTGTATGCTCCACTGTGATAGTCTGGTAATGTTGAATGCAGAGTTAAACTGGAATGGTCCTTACTTAAAGTGAAATATCCTGTAAAATAATAATGGACCACTGATAAAATATTGTGCTAATATCAGTGGCAACCACTAAGCATAAAATAAAACTACAAAATAGTAAAAAAACACATTTTCCAAGAAAATACAAACATTCTAAATCTTAGGCATTAGATTACTTACATAAAAGGGAACACAAAACTTAGTTCTCAGAACAAAGAGAAAGCATGTGTATTATTAGGTAATATACTATATTATGCTAAATTTGTATTTTATATAGAGTCCTATAGAGCTAACTGTTTTCTAAGGAATGTGGTACCTGGAAAACTCCTGTCAATAAGATATTTTCCATCCTTTATCCATCTATATGATGTACCCTCTGTATTTTCTGTACTGCAATGAAATGTATAATCATCTCCTGCTGTCACTTTAACTTTGGTTGGCTTTCCATCATCAATTAATACAGGAGGACCTCCTTGGATTGTAAGCATATTTCATTATATAGATTAAATCCATATCATGTTTTTTCATAATTTCACATTAGATAATTAAAGGAATTATTTAACATTCTTTGGTATTTACCTATCATTTTTAAACTATAATCTTTCGGTGGAGTGATACCAGCACCATTCTCTGCAACACAACTAAAAATACCTTCATATGCTAATATGGCATTGTAGAGAGTCAGTTTTCTCCCTTTAATCCTGTTATTGAAAATCAAGCAGAAGAAGTAAGAATTTTAAGCAAGGCTTAACGGAGTCATTTATCAATTAAAATTAGCCCAATGAAAACATTAATAACATACATGATTGCTCCCTCATCCTCATAACCATCTTCAAACTCTTCAGGTTCTGAGCTGTCATCTTTTCTGTAAGACCATCTTATTTTTGGTTCTGGTTTTCCTGTTGCATTGCACCAAAGAACAATGGTATCTCCTGGTATGAAATGCACATACTCTGGTATGACATTCTCCATGATTGGAGGAACTGGAAATAAAAGATTAAGTGAATGGTAAAAGAGTTTAGGAAAGTGATCGATAAAAGAACAGAAGGGTTTAAGTTGAAATCTATCAAAAATTATGATGAAATGTAAAATATTTTAAACTGATTGCCAATATTTCCTGATTTCATAAAAATTATGATCAAATGAAAAATTCACTTTGCAAATGGAAAGTGTTTAAAATATAAGAAGAAATCTATCTCTACATAATATGAATGATTACTTACTTATGCCTTTTACTTCCAAATTCAGCCTCGTGTATGATTTACCAAAGTCATTTTGTAATGTGCATATGTATACCCCTTTGTCAGTAATTTCAGCAGCTATTGGAATAAAAATTGGAAATTTAATTGAAATTTAATTGCTACAGCTTTTCTTAATAGCATTATTATTGTCAATTAGGTTACATTTTGAAAACACTGTAGACTTTAATGTAACAAGATAAAAGAGTTTCCATTTATTATATACCATACCAACAGGTTAAGAGGCATTAAGCTTTTCTTAAATATTAATTCAATACACACTTAAAAAACCTCCATTCTAAATATATCAATTTATAATTGATTCATATTATTTCAGTGAAAATAAGCTAATTATGCGATTTCTGGGTTTTCAATTAATAATAACCATTCTATGTCAGGTTTAAAAATTACCTCATCTTTAGTCGAATGGATTTTAACTTGATTCAACTCCATTGATTCGTAAGTTATTCATGGATCTTAAATTTGATGAATTTCATATTAATAAGGTTTCAAACCAAATCACCATCCAATACTGATTATTAACTATTGATGGTAGGGAGATGCATTCAAAAGAACAAATAGTTCATTTTAGTAACCCTTATGCTATAGGTCCCAGATGTGACCACAATTTGGATTCAAGTTATCAAGAAATTCATATCAAATGAGTACTTATAAATAAGGTTGAACTGTATTTCATTAAAACTATACTGACAATGAGTCAAAAGCAATTCCATACATGAATCAAGTTAAGTTGTATTCAAACAAGAATAATTTTAAAGCATGATTGTAGAAGACTGTTGAGACGTTATTCTTATTTTATCCAAGAATGCTAATCCCTGTGATGTAAATTTATTTTGGAAACCTTGAGAGGATTGGTAGGCTGGTATAAAATCTTCTGGGGACCAGTATGCAGCAAGCAGGTAAAGAGTTGAAGCAGTTGAGTTTCCAGCTCATTCACCTAATTAAAATCCTGCATTGGTTGTCTCCCAAACTCACCATAGTAAATTGCAGCCAGGAGAACTTAGAAGTCTCATTAAATGATCTTCACTATATTGAAGTTACATGGCTTGGGAGTTAAATAAAAGTAAGGTTTTAGATCTTGCAACATTCTCCAACCTTATATGCGTATCTCCTATAGCATACTTAAACAGTCAAGATATTTCTTCTGATGACCATGTGTAATTGTAATATAAAACATAAAACCTTCAATATATATATATATGTCATGATGATAGTACTTCACCTTTAACTTTTAATTCTCCAGATGTAAGAACCTTATGCCTGCTGAAATCCAGAGAACCACTCTCTCTTTGCCAAGATATTTTTGTCTTCATTCCAGGATATAAAGCATCTTCAGGGTTATATTCACTTTCACAGGGAAATGTACCATCATGTTCTAGCTCTATGCTGTCATCTTGATTCGAAAGAAATTTGAGCCATGTTTAATGTGAATATTTATGACACATTGTATTAAAATTAATATATTTTACTAATTTTGACATAAGTATAAATGCTTTTAGTATAACATAACTTTGCAATATTACATTTGTTTGTGAATGGAGGCTAAATAAATTTAGCCTGAATTTGAATAAGAAGATATTCATCGATACAGCGATCGTACCCTATCATTGCCATAAATATCTTCTATCATTAAACGTTACAAATATTTAGTAATTTTTCTAATGAATGCATTTATAATACAACCTAAGTAATGGTACATCCAAGGGCAGTAAAGAAATCAATTCAAATCTGGTTAATTCCAACAGAAAGGCTGATTTTACTTTGTGTAATTAAATTATAATTAACAACCAATGATAATGCAATTCCTGTATAATATTGATGCATATTGTAGAAGATGCTCATCATGCAAATCCACCATGTATGTTTTAACATGGCAGTTTTCTATCTTTCTGTCATTTAATTCTAGGACCTTTTTAGGATATTAAAGTTTCAGAGCTATCAAAATAATACTGAATCATTTTTAAATCAAATATGTACAATATTTGAGCATAAATGACATCATATTTTTAGGGAAAAAGTATATGTACATCAAATAATGACTGTGTTAATATAATTTTTTATGTTAGTATGGAAGCTAAAAACATAGTAGATGATATTTTAAGTATTCTGAAAAGTAATTCAGAAATGAAAGATTTCTTACTTAGAAGTAAATGCTTTGCAGTTGGTGGTCTCCCAATGCGGAACTTTATGTCTGCTGTACTTTCAGAATTTCTGGGTCCACTTGCCTTGCATTTGTAAGTGCCTTCATCACCTAAACCTGATTTAATTATCTTCAGGGATGAACCATCAGATGATATCTAAAAAAATAAACATCTGCATTTTGTTTTATCGCTCTGAGTACATGAAAGTGGATTAATTAGAAATTTTTGGCTCCACTATTGAGTATTCAAGGTGGAATAATTATAATTAGGTGACCCTACTACTGAAAATCATACAGCTGTGATGGTTTCTAATTGCAACATTAGTCTAAGCAAGACACATTACTCATAAAATGCTTGATAAATTTAATTACTAGAAAAAATGTCTTATTAATTTACAAGTTGAATAAAAAAGTTAAATTAAAACATTAAAATTCAAAGCATGAACATATTTAGTATAAAAATGATATCGAATATAAAAGGAAAATATGCAATATCCTAAGGGATTTCAATTTAATAATTTGTTTATCATCATAATTTTGAAAAGAAACATATTTTTGAGAATTATTAACTGCTTACATATTTTACACACAAAAAACCTTGACAAAGATCACCTCAGAGTTGGAATATTTGAGTTCTGGATTTCTTTTTATCCTTTAAATATCAAGACCATATGCCCTGGCATAAAAACACATTAACATACATGGAATCCTAGTATTTCAATTTTTTTAGTATAAAATAAACCTCCTATTACCCTTCAATACTTGTTATGGGAAATATATGTGGCAATTTCTTTTTTTAATGAGGTTAATATAAATAGTGAGTTGGAATGATCTATGGTCTTTTCAGGCTGTGTTTCAAATCAATAATGAAGTTCCCCCTATTTATTTAGCTAATGAATTTATCTCTACAAATATTCAGGCAAATTTGTGACATTCAAATTGAAAACATTTCAAGTGTTAATCAATGGATAGCCAAGTGGGTAACTTGTTCACCTTTGGCAAAATGAGTGCCAAACTCAATTTCCAGTGGAGGCCATATGAGCAAAATGACATCTGTTGTTGAAACCTTTCTAAAAATACTACTACTACATAATATTAGGGTGATTTTCCATGGATTTTGTTTTTGCCAAAAAACTGCATCTTAGAATGTGGAAGATATTGTCTAAATATCTCAGTTTTAATATTTTGAAAAACTACAATTCTACCTCCTATTTTCTGATTTTCTTAGCTTATTCTTTTAAAGTGACTGAATTGTAGATGCTAGGTGAAAATAACATTTTTCTCATTCTACTTTAAAATTGGTTAATCAATGTTAGGGAATTTAACTCACTATATTAAACAGGGGAACATTATGGCTCTTGGGTTCCCCAAGCATAAAACACTAGAAAATTATATTTAATTCCCTTTGAAAACAAGGAGAAAAAATTGGAATCAATTTTAAGACCCTTGTAATTCAAGCACCAGGCATATGCATTTTATCACATACTTTATAAAGTTTTTCTGATCATAAATTATTCTCAGTCATAAAATATAAATCTTATGATCTAATTAACATTTACAATTGAATTTAAGTTTATTCCTAGACATGCCGTTTATGTTATATCTGTACTCTCCAGAGAACAACAACGGTAGAAGATATCATTTAAGAAATATTGTGAGGATTTTTCTGTAAGTGCCTTATGAACAAAGGTAGTGCTCGTATAATGAGTTGCTCGGTGAAGAGATATTGATCACAACAGACCTCCTTTTATAGCCTCCAATACATCAGATAGAAATACATTATGTAACATATCTTTGTCTGTTGAAGCATTTTAGAAATCAAATACTCCATAAATCATGTCCTTGAAGGGTAAGATTGAGACTGAGTAGGCAAAGAGTAATTATAAAATCCCATTAAAACACTAAAAGTGGGCAATGACATACCTGATATTTGGGACCACTGGCAAGTAACTTATCTCCAAAAACCCATGAGATAACAGGTGGTGGCATTCCAGACACTATACACTGCAGTGTTGCATCTTTATTTAGATTTACAGCCATATAAGGAGCGACAGCTTTTGCTGAAGGAAACTCCACATATATGGTTTCAACCTGTTTTTGTACTTAATGAGGAAATAAGAATGGTAAAATATATGTTTGCAGCAATTATTTTTTGCTATTCATAATGAACCATAAATAAAATGAGTATGCAGGAAGAATGTTTACTTTCACTTATATGCTACATGTTCCTAACTATACCATTCAAATTAATCTCAAGTGTGATTCCCTCTTTCATAGGTTATTTTCTATGATAAATTTTAAGTAATAGAACAAACTCCTTTAAGAATTCATATGGCCAACTTTCAGGAAATAATCATTGCCGACCATATTATTTGATTTCAAAACCACCTATTACTGACTTTTAGCAGATAAGGCTTCATGTTAACTATAAACTTTCATTAACATTTGATTTTATTAGGTGCATAGAGGCCACTCTTCATCAATCTATTTTGATATATAAAATTTTAAGAAGGACTATAAGATGACATCTTGCAAATAGCTAGGGAAATCTAGGGTTTGACAGCTCTGATGTAAATATCAATCAAAGGAAAGTCTTACCTTTTCCTGCTTCATTCTCTGCTATACAAGAATATTTGCCTTCCCAGGCTTTGTCTGCAGCAGGTACAGAAAAAGTTATTTTGTCATTTGTATATATATCTTTCCGTACACCAACTTCAGCTCCTTTGAATTCCCAATGGACCTCAGTCTTAGCACTGGTTGTAACCTTGCAGTCAATGAGTAACTTTTCTCCTTTGGTAAACATAAACAAGTCTCCAATAGGTATCTCTACTATTGGAGGTGAAACCAGAACGATTTCAACTTCTTTTTCAGTAGTTCCAGCTGTAAATATTAAACATGCCAATTTGTATTTTCATAACAAAACCAACTTTATTTTGCAGCTCCTTCATTAAAGTGACCAACTCATCTGATCTATCAACTACAATAAATTCAGTTAGAAGTCAAAGAAGAAATATTAACAGTTTAAGCTTGCTCTAGGATTTACATTTAATATGTCAATTAAATAAATGTAATTCTATTACAGGTTATATGTATACCTTATTATTTTAATGTTTGTACATTTCATTTAAATTGAAAAATATTCAATGACTTCTATAAAATTTAATGATATTAACTAATAATCTAAGACTTAGCATATTATGTTTCAATATTAAATCATTTAAACTGAAATAGTTGTGATCTTACAAAATTTCAGTTTTGAACATACCCACATATAAGATTCACCTCCTTGTAAAGCATAGCAACGTTTATGGAACTGTTTTACCGATCTATCATTAAATATCACAGAAAATCTATATCCTCCTATATTACTCACACTTCACCATAATGTTTTTGTAAAAACGTTTAATAATAATAATAATATCTATGTGTCTAACATATGGGTTTATATAGAATGAGTTGTTAGGTAAGAGATTCTATCTGGTTTACCATTCATAGATAAGAGCCAAATGTTATTTACAAATATCTGTTTTGTTATTAATTGATCTTTATAATGGTCAAGAATCTAAATGTATTTAAATTAACATTGCAAAATTTATCACAGAATATGTTAGCAATCATAGTATCTAAAACATTTTGATTTTTAATACTTTTTGTCTGCCGTATAATGAAGATCTTTCTCCTCCAGTCTATAATATTAAAATTATAGCCACATCTTTTGCAATATTTATGGAGTGATGAATATGAAGAAGAGACTAAGGATGCATTTGGAATATTTTTAAACAATAAGTTTAATTCAGTTACATTAATCATGTGTTTAAACACCTTAATACCTACTATGCTCAATTTGCTCGTTAAAAATGTGACAAAAAAACAGTTCTAATATTTTAAGATGATTAGTGACCTATCTGTTAAATGAGAGTACCTTAATCAGAGGAGATTAGAGAGTGCAAAATTTTCCAGGTGGGATTCTTATACTTATGGAAACATTGGAAAACATGGAAAATTGGTATACTTCAACTGTACTCTTAGCACAGGTGAAGTTACCTTGATTTCATAAAATCTGTATATGATACTCATACCTTTGTTGGAAGCTCTGCAGACATACTTTCCAACCTCAGTAAGCTTTAAGGATGGTATAGAAAGGGAATCTTTTTGTATCCTCACAGCATCCGATGGACTCAATAAGGTGCCCTCTGAAATGGTTAATTATCATGGCTTGTAATACATCAGTACTTTCTTCATACACACATTACCAGAGTATTTTGAGAATATTTTCATATACAAGAATATCTAATGAAATGGAACATAGATATTTAGAATGTTTCTAATAATTTTACATTATACTTTATACATTATATTTTAATAATACATTGTTTTAATACTATGAATTGAGTTTGAAGAGTGATAAATTATAGTGACAGTTGATTTATTTTAGAATAACATATGAGGATATTTAATTTATTATCAATGGAATGATTTTGTCATTCTCAGAATCTTATATTGTGAACTTAAAAAAATTTTATATGTTATTTTAAACCTGTAGATAACAATTTTCATAATTACATAATTCATTCTTTCCTTGTTTAAACTATGAGATAAATAGGTCAAAAAGAACACCATATTAGTTGGAATGTAAATCAAAACATACTTAGAAGATAATTAAATGGGGATCTGAAACTAAATCAAGTTACCTTTCTTTAGTAATAATGAGACAAGTTGGCTACATTTACATAATTTATGACTGTGGAAATTTCCACATCCTCTACAAAAACTGTGAAAAGGAAATCATGAATCTAATCAAATTATTTCTACAAATACAATAAAGTACCATTCCACAAAATTGACAATATATACTTTTCATTAATCTTTCTCCTTGAGCAGACCTTAATTCTCAAAGAAATTATTCTTTCAAGTACAAAACTCACCTTCAATCCCACTCTTCTTGTGCAACCATTTTACATCATAAGGTGAATCACTGATGACAGCACATTTTAGGGTGATTGAGTCTCCCACAGACATCACAAGCCTACCCTCATCCATTCCTTTTATTTCAGGTAGAGCTGAAAATGTATACAAAAATAATTTCAAGTTTCAATTAAATTGTGCTCTTTTCATTTACATACTCATATTTTGCTTTTAAAGAAGAATTAGTATCATATTAATAGATTTAGATTGTTTTAATAACTAATACTATTACTCAAAGTTACATACTCAAAGTATGATGGGTAAGTATAATTGATTACAGTAAATCATGCACATCTTCTGAATATCATGCAGGAATAAGATTTTATAACCAAGATGATTATAAACATAACACCCACTCACTAATTACAATGAATTTCAAATATTTCTTATGATTGTGATAACTGCGCCATATGTGTGTAAATATAAAAGAAAATAACCAGCATTTCTGTAGAATGCAGAATTTGTACCAAAAATAACTTTTTCCAATTACAAAGGAATAACTAAACCTTTAAATACTGTTTTAAAGTCATTACAATAATTTTGCAATGTTTAGCCATTATTCATTTTATATTGCTTACACCATTTGTTTAATACTTTTGTCCAGATAATGTGTGTGTTATCTTTAATAATATAGAGAACTGATGAAGAAAGTAGACTGTTTTAATAGAAAGACCCATATTTAAACAAGATGCCTAGCAATCTTAATTTTCTTTCAAAGTTATTGCTCTATACTCTATGGATGTCATGTGTAATAGTTATTATCATTGGCAACATGTAACTAAATACACAACTTTTTTATCAAAGCACTAAAATAATATATTATCTGAGAAATTGTAATTACATTTTAGATTTAGATATTTATAATATGTTTTAAGATTTTAAACATATTTTATTATGTAATTCAAGCTCTTAAAATAATTTTAGAAAGTACAATCTATTATTTGCTTTTGTTCTTAAAGTTAAAATTTAGAAAGTATTTCAATCATATCAATGATAAAATTTTGCTCTTTTTGTCAAAATTCAATTTAAGCACTAAAATCTCATCTTTGTTATCATTTACTTATTTTTAATAGGTAATGTTTAAAAGTTGACCTATTTAAGACCTTGTTCCAAATTTAACCTGCCTAGTATTTGAAGCATTGTATCTATTTTTGCACATTTATTACATTTTAATATTATTTGCAAATGAAGAAAGTACTGAAACATCTCCAGTTTTTATTTGGTGCATAGCAGTTAAGAACGTCTATTTTTTATTTTGTTCTGCATAAGAAAAATCAGCAGTCTTTGCACTCACTAAATAATTAATACAAATGATATGTCAATTTTTAAATAAATAGATTTTAGCATTTACCTATTCCAGTCACCACCACATCCTTGCTATCTGATCCTCTGAAATTTGTTGCTTCACATTTATACTGTCCACTGTCTTCTTTGTTTGCATTAGCCATAAGAAATGAGTCTCCAGAGCTTTGCCTAATAAAATGAAAGTCAACTGATAAAATAGGTGATGAAGTGTTCTAGGCTAAATCTGAAAGAAGAACTGCACATGATATTGTAATCCTAGTATATAGGGTGAATTTAACCATATTAATTCATGATTTCAAGATCACCTAAGCCTGAAAAATTTTCCCTTACACTCAAAATTGGTCTAATGGAAGCATTTCTTTGCAAATTTAAGTTTTTTCTAATTCATGAAAGTAAACAAATAAGATGATTGAGAGGAAGATTATATATACTACTCTCACAAGTAATTGGGAAGTAGTTAATTTCCATATGGGATGAATTACCACATATTCCTAATTTCTACATTGAAGCTGAGTTAGTGTTTCATTTTTCATACTCAATTTTGTCATACCTTATAATAAATTTAAATAATTGAATATATCTATGAATACATTTAACTAGCAGAAGGAATTATACTTTCTGTGTCTTTGTACAGATTTGAGATCTTGCCTAATATTTGTCTTTCTTATGCATACTTTATAATGAAATTACCTTTCCTTTTCTCTAGTAAAAACTTTTCATTGCATTTTTTCTAACAGGAGGACCCAGAAATTAGAAACACTGCAAAAGAAACTGATAATGACTCTAAATTCAGCATTATTGTATGATATGTTAGATCTTCACTAAATTCAAGATGTGTATGAGGATACATCTGAATGTAAAGATGTCTCTGACATTTAATTGTGTATGACACATTCAAACTTTTAAATTTATGATTTGGGCATATCTGTGCCAGAAATTTTTACCCTTTCCTCAAATTGTTATAAAGGAAGATTAAAATATATTTTGTACATCCATCAAAAACTTCAATGTTCTGTTGACCAGAATACTTCTATTATAATTTTGCTTGTCACACT
Organism: Ladona fulva; assembly: GCA_000376725.2. Lineage (NCBI taxonomy): Eukaryota > Metazoa > Arthropoda > Insecta > Odonata > Libellulidae > Ladona > Ladona fulva. The sequence goes on from KZ308157.1 coordinate 1,614,437, forward strand.
TACGGAAAATCTTTCTTAATTCCAATGGGTTTTCCATCTTTATACCATTGAAGAGAAAATGGAATCAAACTTTCAACTTCACAAGTTATCTTCAATTCCTTCCCAATAGCAAACTCATTTGAAGATGTCATCTTAACAAATGGAACACCTGTGTAATAAATAGATTAGGTGTTCTGAATAAAATCTCTTGCTTATCATTATAATAGGGATATACATTGAACTCTTATTACAAGGTTTTTATTCCTTAAGGTCATTATTAATTATTTACAAATCACATTTTCACTAATGTAATTATTAGTTACCATCATCCTCAATATACAGTTGTTGACAAGGTTGGAGCATATAATGCATCAAATTGACATATAATATTATTTAGACTGTAAAAATTGAAGTAAATATATAATTAATACATAATTAATTATTATTGTTAATATAAATAAATT
>KZ308157.1:1616379-1636090 GCA_000376725.2 Ladona fulva
GCGTATAAGACGACCCTCAACTTTTCCAGTTAAAATATAGAATTTGTGCTATACTCTCCGTATAAGACTACCCCTTTTCCAACGTACACTACCGGTAAATAAAAAAACATCAGATTTGATTTCAATATAGAAATTTTTAATTAAAATGCTTATGACATCATGGTACTTAGCATGAAGTGTTTGTTCAGTGCGGCCACCCCTCCTCCGTCCCTCTCTCCTCCTTGCTGCCATATTCCCGGCGTATAAGACGACCCCCGACTTTTAAGAAAGATTTCAGGTGCTAGAAAGTCGTCTTATACGCCGGAAAATACGGTACATGCTTTTGAATAGAACTTATTAAGTGATAAATTAGATTCAATAAAAGGACCTCCTTAATTATTTCTGGAATTTTTCAGAATTTAATATCATCTTACTTGCTTGGTCTGCAGAGATATAATTTGAAGACAGTCTTGTCACAGGAATATTGTTCTCATCCAGTCCTCGGAACTGAAAAGCAATGAATATAAATCATAGAAATAAATTAACCTTTTTCTCATTTTAATTTTATAGAGGAATCAAAGTGATACAGAAATAAATCAACCTTCCCAATCGAAAATACAATGAGACAAAATATGAAGTCGATCAGTGTGAAGTAGAATGAAATATGATCAGTTAAATGAAAAATCATAATAATGATAATATCCACATATATTTATTCCTTGGAAAATAACTTTGAGCACAGTTTTTATTTTGGCTGATTTTGAAGGGAGAGGGTCATACTCAATTATTTAGTAACATAATGTTTTTAATTTTCTTTTTATAATCAACTCCCAAAAATAAATGCTTAAATTAAAAGGTTAAGCCTCCTTTGGAATGGTAGCTTTTAAAAATGCAGAAGAGATCTAAATGTGACTGAAATACCATTTATACAAATTTAATGTATAACATTTGCTCAAAGAAAATAATATATAAATTGTTAAGGAGTGCGAATCATCTTCCATTGCAGAATGAACCAACCTGGAATGTGAATTTGATTTGCAGAAAACAAAAAATGGAAGTGATTTGTTTATATGTATGATACTTAGTTTATTTTGTTTTACTAGAAAGCTGTCTATGAGACATTTTTATTTGTCAATGCTTCAAAATTTAGTGAACATGCAGACCTTCCCATAACATTTAGCTTGCTCTTCTGGACTTAACACTCCTTGAAGGCTCATGGATTTTCTGAATGATAAATAAGCAGTGGTTTAATTTTCAAGTCTTGCAATTTTGTTCCAATGCAACCACTTGCATTGGAACAAAATAGCAGCATAAGATGGTCTTCCATTGGCTAGTGGCCAAGCAATGCATTCTCCTCTGCTGCTATATAGGTTTGCTTTGATATCTTTTTCCAGAAAAGACCTGTTACATCACAATTAAAAGCCTGTTACATCTGGTAACCCTCAGAATCTCCAAGCTACTTGAAGTTGCCAATGAAGTTCTCTGCTGCCATTGTGTCAGAGTTTGCTGCTTTGTCACATCTTACAATTCTGTGGATGCTGGTTCTTCTCTTAAATATCTCTAACTACCCATAGCTTTGCTTAAATATTTCATCTTCTGCCATTGATGATCCTGGGGTCTTCTTAATGAGGTCAGCTAAAATCACATTTTGCTCATTAATAGAATCGCCCTGTAATTGCTTTTCTTGCTTTTCATATATCCATATCAGAAGCAACCTTTCAACATCATTGAGAATACATAACCATTGCATAGATATTATTGTCACTCCCTTTAAATCATCTATCTCCTTAATCATGGCCTTGTTCTCGAGGATAGTGCAAATCATTGATGAAGGGCAATTGTATGTGCGTGCTTAATCAACCCTGCTCACACCTTGCTCTCCCTTTTCAGTGATTTTATGTTTCATTTATTTAGTTATTTTTCTTCTTTTATGGCTGTCTTCTTGTGGTTTTTTCTTAGGGGACATTTTTACAAGGTTATTAAACTTTGATTTTAAGCTATGAAAAAATTACAAATAATAAGTCTGAACACAAGTTTGGAAAAATGTGTGATCACAAACAATACTAAAATACTAGATGAACAAGTACTAAACATGGACTAATGTAGCAGGTGCACAATTCTGGACTTCCACTCTCCTTATCACTTATTAAACATAATGTTACACATTAAGCAAGTCATTTTTTACAATTTTTTTGTTGCTTATGAAAATTATTTTCAGTGATGTGATTTAACGAAGTAAAAGTAATCCAATTACTTGTAACGATTACATTTTGGTAATTTTTACTTGTAATCGATACATTTTTTAAAAAGTAATTTTTACTGGTAATCTACCTGATTTTCAGTTCTCTATTTCACGGAGGGAGGGGTGACTTCCTGCCAGTAGTTGCTTTCGAGAACTTGAGAAGGGTCAAGCAATAGGTGAATATGGGTGAAAATATAAATGCTACAATGTAACTACATTGCATGGGTTATGCTATATAAGTTTGGCAATACAAATACAACCGGCTTGTACGTAAACCTTCTCGTATCATAGGCAGACGTGGTGAAGAGCATAGTGGCTAAATATTTATGCCTAAAGTGCCTAAATCAAAAATTTTAATTATTCTTTAATGCTACATCACTGATTATTTTATATGAGAGGTGGCTATTAAGCAAGGTTCCACAGAATTTAAATGGATTTCTCTAAATTATTATTCATAAGAAATAGAAACTTTACACAGATTTTGGATTAGTTTGCAATGCCATCACCAAACCAAACTTATTATGTATTTAAATTCCATTTGTTATCATTCTTGTGATATATAGCTAAAGGAATTCATTACTTACAGAAAGACTGAATAGGGAGTCAGGTGGAGTAAATGGTCCAGCCAAATATCTCATTGGAAAGATATTGCCACCCCTGCCAGGTGCAATAGTTTTCAAAGGTAAACTAAAGAAAGGCTTTCCATTACTTTTCATTACATCCACATTTTCCCATTTGAACTTGGATAGCTTGTCCTTATTTTCCTTTGTGTCTTCCGCTGGGTGAACCTCCATGTAGATGTAGTTTTCTCTTTCTAATAATTGCAAAATATTAATTCAATTATAAATAANAAATTCACAATTACTTCCAATAAAACAACCATGGTAGTGAAAATTTGGTACCACGCTGAACTTCATATATTACACAAAATATGAATATGGAGTGAAGCTGCAAAGGTTAATGATGAAACATTTATTTTCTTCGAGTCTTTGGAAAAGTAATACTCAAGTGTGAAACCCATATAAATATCCTTGAAGACTTTTGTAACCAAATTCCTAGTTCTTCGTCCTCGGAGGAAAGAGCTTCGGTTCTTAAATACATTTAAGATTATGAACCTCCTCAAAAGACGTCATGATCGTTTACAAATTACAAAGGAATAATAATCCGGTCCATCAGGATATGGAAAACATTAAAATGAGAAATAATCCAAGAGATCATCATGATACTAGTTCTTAGACCTGTCTATATACATAAAATACCAAGGATAATGAAGTGAAGCTAGTGATGGATCTAGATTCGACGTAGCATCTTCCTGATGCTTCAGGTAGATCAGTTATTTGACATCTCCGTTATGCATTTCGTTCCTTCATAAGTTTCTCCATAAAGCAGAGATAAAGGACAGCCACCAATTAACGATTTTGGAAATGTAGCGTATTTTTGTAGGGAGAAATTGAACAGCTTTTTAAAGAAAAACTCCTTTTAGAAACAAGAAGTTTACTTATGAGAATTCAGTTCCTTCACTACTTTGGGGTTTCCATAAATTATGAAATACATTTGGAATCTGAGTTCAATTTCAAAATGCCAAACCAAAATACTAATAATTAATTTTTCATCATCCTGTATTTATAATTAGGAATTTAATTCTTTGTCCTATTCTTGTTAATCAATCTTGCATTTATTTATTTTTCCTTTATATTTATATTTCCTTGCATACTGTTATATTCCTTTTTCTTTTTCCTAGGGAAACCTAAAGTTCATTGTTGGAATTTTAATTTCAATAGTCTGCATAGTATCACTGTCAGGAAATACCATAGCTAATAATGGAACAAATATTTTTTTAACTGATTCAAAATTTTGGTACTTATAAGAAATCACCATCTGACAGCACCTCTTGGTAGCAAACAGTTAGAACTGTAACTTTTCTATAGTGCCTGTAGTCTTTGGATTGGGTGCTTCATCACTATACACTATCACTATCATATACAAATGCCACATATACTTTCTTAAATTTTCACAATTCTACAAAGAAAACAACTAGGAATGGATCACATGGTGCAATCTGCATACAATCTTCTTCTAATTTTAGAATTGTGTAAATGTGAGATATTACATGCAGTATTCTTACTGCACAATACCTAATAATAAGTCATCAGTTGGTTCTGCAGATGCCTAATATCCAAAGACTATGAATTTCCTCTTAATCCCAGCAGTCGGTAACAGGGTGCTGTCAGACTGTGCCTTCATTGTTGGTGCCAAAGTTTACAAGAAAAACTACAACAAACTTAAAAATAATGTATCATTAAGTCATTTGTGCAATATGATACTCACATCATCCACATTCTTTTTGAGAAGGTAGTACATTTGTCCATAACTTGCACCTGCTATCTTCTCATAAACTAAAAAGTCTTCGTTATGAGGACCATCACAGTCTCCAGTGATGAAGAAAACAACCTACATGAGCACATGCAAGTAAAAATTTAAAAATACATTTCACAATATGCAAATAACAGCATTATCAAAATGAATACTTCATTTACTTCTGAAAGTATTCCTCCACTATTAGGAAAATCCATTGGTGTTGCATTAACTAATGGAAATATAGGAAGAAAACCAGACTTATATATCATTTACTTATTCCATTATCAATCAAAAATGAAATATAAATTGGAAAAGACTGGATAAAGTAGTTCATTGTAAGTAATTACATATAAACAAATAATTACTATCTTCAAACAAATACTTGGGGATTATGTTGTAAAATAAAAATAATTGAGTTATACTAGTCTTTTCATTTCTAACACTGGTAGATGTTATCTACTTCTGTATAAATATATAGAGAAGCAGCTGTATTCCATAGCTAAAGTCACACTGATGATGATTTTTTATTCATTTGATAGGTCTCCTTGCACTTTCATCTGCTTTTCTCCATGCCTCTTCCTTCAACCATCCCTTCCTTTCCCACCATTACTTCAGTAAATTGTTTACATATATCTCCCTCAAAGACAACATCCAATTCAGTTCCTTTTTCTGCAATTTGTAATAATTTTCATTGTTCTTCTCTCCTCAAAAATCATCTAAAATACTCCTTTAAATTTATCCTTGGGATCCAATGGAGCTTCTCTAGGCACTTTCCTGTCCACATTTCAAATACTTACAACTACCTTTAGCCCCCATTATTCAATGTCTATGTCTCCACCCAATACAGTGCCACCCTCAAACTTCTATACGTACATTCCCTTATCAAGCTTTGATATATTTATTAGATAGTTGATGAGAAAGAAGATTTCCATAGGAGATTAGAGTAATGAATAAGTTACATAAAAATAACGTGCTATTTTAAATATAAAAATAATTAATTAAATACAAAAAATATGGTTTGTAGCAATGTTAATTTATTAATTTTGTAGCGGGATTCACCAGGATCATAATTAAAGATATTGTAAAATGGATTATGAATTTTTTATGTACTGTAGTTAATGTACCTAGAAAATTTTAATGCTATGTTGAATATACACTCGATGATGTAAAATATAAATCCGTAGTTCATATTTTTTATCAATTACACATATCATATATCTGCCATGAATATCTTCATATCGTATTATAATGAAGGAATTCAATCAACTAACGGCTTAGGCAGTCTCTTTCGCAATTCTCAACAGACCTGTGAGTGTTTTCTTTGGATTAATTTCAGTGCTTCATCCAGACGGCCATAGTCTTTCGCACTTGCGTCAGTGAAAACGTAAAGGTAAGAGTATGGTTCTGCTGCTTCAAGGGCTTGTATAATCCCCGTGACAGACATTTCCGGACAATCTCCACCTCCATTAATCTTCAATTTATTGAGTTCTTCCAAAAATGTGTCCGAATTTTCTGTATTTGTGACAGGTCCAACATCTAAAATAAAAGAAAATATGGATTTCCTGTATTTCATTGAAAACATTTCTCATCAGGATAAATTATTTCATTGGATAAAGTTTGCATTAATATTTCTACTTTCAGAATTTTTACATCTTGAGGTTGTGCCTCATACTGTTAAGTTTTCAGAGAGAGTCGACAAACTGTCTGCTATTAAAGAGGGCAAACAGTTGCTTACCACCAGAATGGAAACCTCGCATCTAAAAATTTTTTGAATATTTAGTCGCCTTTTCAGGAGGAATAATGCGTTTGTTTAAACTTTTTAAATTACTCGTCAATATTAATCTGCTATTAGGATATTATTTTACACTCTGGAGTGGAAAAAAATATCAGGACTTATAAGACAGAAAATGCACCTCCTGTAAAATTTGTGGTATAATATAAGTTTTTCATTCGAAGTCGACGATGTGCATCTTCCTGTGTAAATAGGACAGCAGGACCATTAAATCTTCTTCACTTAACCCTAGAAATCTTAAGTATTTATCTGAAAAAAATGTGCCAAAAAGAGTCTTGGCCTTACGAAAATTGGCCTTAATTTATTCCAGACACTATCTGTGTAAATTAATTTAAAATAACGCTGCTGCATACACATCTGTTCGGAAAACTCCTAATCTCAGGGCAGTTGCAGGATAGTTGCCCTAAGATCTGTCCTCTCACATTTCGCAGACGATTTCTCTTGACTTAAACCTTCAACCTCCTTATCCCGTTTGAGTCCCATTAGAGTACGATATTAAACTTCCTAGAAGAGCTCCATATTTAGAATAGTAAAATTTTACTCAACCTCGCTAACGAACGTGTGCACAATTTTTTCCCCGCCACACTTAACCCTCGTTCGAACTCTACCGCTCCCTCCTACCTCCCGGAATAACGCAACAACATACCATTGGTTAACGTTAGTAACACCTCTTCCTCTACCTCTCTTTCCTCCACTTTACATTTTTTTCCAGATGAGAAGATTTTTTCCCACAAACCAAATCTTTTGGTGTTTTTGTTGTCTCCATCGCTAAGCATTAAATTACCTATGTATTGACAATTGAGGTCAGGTGGAGGAGAGGCTAACTTGGCCTAACCTCGCCTTAATAAAGAGTTCATTTATTCATTCTTAAAGTCCCGCTTCCTAATCTGCATTCTTAACCTGACCTGTATTCCTTATAGTATTTATGCTAAATTACAGTGCCAATCCTTTGGGGTTTCCATAAATTATGAAATACAATACAATAGTGCATATCAAATGCACTATTATGATAGGATGAAAATTTTAAAGTTGTTTATTCACAAAAGAAACCTTTCTATATTAAATTATTGATACCCAAAATACTAAACTAAACCAAGACACTAAACTAAAATTATCGATACCCAAAATATGTTTATCACTTACCTGGGTCTCTAAATGGCACTAGAATGAAATTTTTGACCGGTCGTGTTTTATAAGTGAGAAATTCACTCAGAATCCGCTTTCCTCCACTGATTGCCCCTTTCCAGTCGTCTTTCATCGATCCTGTTACATCGAAAATGAAAGCAAGACTCCTTTGCTCACTGGACCCGGCACTTATGTCGTGTAAACTTCTTGTCTCCCTTCCATTCAGTAATTCTCCAGTGTCAATCCATAGATGCGCTTTTGCAGTTACAGTGTTTAAGAATGTCAAAAACACTGCAACGTTACGTACCCACACCAGACGAGTGCTGCAATAAAATATGATATAATTTTCTCAGGGTTTCATAATTACTTTAGTTTATCTACTTATTTATTAGTAAGTAGGTAAACATTCTGCTCAATATGGGATATGCAATCCAATCCAAACCAGAATGAATGATTGCATGCATCTTCATTAAGGTAAGTCATGGTTTTTGAATCTAAGAGCGCGCCAAGAAAGTGTCGTCTAAGAAATGTTTATTTTTCGTTCATTTTTTTCAGGAAGGCGTTTGCAGTTTGAAATTTGCTGAGAATGTTAGAACAGCGATAGCGAAATTTCTAAACGTTATTTTATCAGTCAAATGAAATTTTAATAATGCGCGTTATCCAACCACTTATCAAATGGTTCACGGTTCTTTTATTACGCGTAATGAACCACGACATTAGATGCTTTGATGTGCAGTGTACTCTCGATTATCCGTGCTAATGATGGGGAGAGTACGTACCAATAATCAGAAAACAATTTATCTTTTTTCTTATAATTGTCATAATTTAGATAAATAAACTATTTATTATTGTTTGCGAACGAAGTCCTTTATTTTTTATCGTTTCATGAATTCATTAAAAGTTTTCTTCCTCGCCCTCTTATAAGAAGTGATAATGCCATTGTTTTCGTAGTAGTAAAAGTATTGTTAAAATTGCTTCGAAAACTGAGATCATTTCGCACGTAGCAGAATTCCCCATCGGGAATCGAACCCAGGACCCCTTTTACCGAAGTCAAACGCGTTGCCCTCTTAGCTAACCTGGAGGCACGCTATTATTTTCGTGTTCCCAATACTTCATAGAAAAGGTCTCACGTAAGTCCTACTTGTACTATAACTCGAAATTATTTCTGTTTTTTGTGTCTAAATTTTGTTGAAAGACAGCGGAAAATATCGACGAAGAGTAAAAAATCATATACCCACGAATAATCGGGAGTTCACTGCATTTTGAATGGAATTGGAATTGTCTAGGTGATGAAATGAACTCGATTAATCTCCATTTAATTCTGTATAAATTCTCAGATTATTTACTTAAAATATCAAGGAAAGTACATAATAGATTTAACTACTAATGAATTTTTAATAAAATTACCTGATTGAAATCACCAGAATGTTAGATAATACTCCAAAGTAACGATTAGTAATATGTGACACAAATCAATTAAGGTGAAATATAATTAAAGTAAGAATCTATTTTATCCTTAGATTTTACGATTTCTATATGAATTCCTTAAAGCTACGTCAAAATATCATGACATTACTTAAATAATTACTTGATTAGTACTTAACAATTAATTGAATTCAGTAGTTAATATTATTTCGAACGAAGGTTATCTCATGCAATATAATCACATTGCCTGCTTGACTACAAACGATATATCGAACAGATTATCTTAATCATTGAGAAAGGATCCCAAGTTTCAGTTAATATGAAGCCACAAACTAGCCTGGATACTGAGAACCTTGGGCTCATGGGTTCCTCCTTCGACCTTTTACACCATTAAGGTTTGATCTCACAGAATTCTTCTCTTTCATTCGGTACGGAAACTCTTCATCCGATATTATTATACTAAATTGCTTATGCTCGTTTTATCAGCCCTGTACTATGTAACGGTGAAATTCAGTCTCGGCATTTACTTAGAGATGCTGCAAACCGACTTAAAGGTCCTATATAGATTATGCTACGGCATGAAAGTTGGGTCGTGTGCTATACAACTTTTATTTACTCTTTGAATCTATCTCCACGAACCGCATACGTTTAAGCAGCATTAATATCTGAAGCAGTATCTAGCTTAAAATATACCAAATAAGACATCAGCTGAGCCAGACAGTTTGGGAAACATATGAAGTAAAAGAATAGCTCAGTTCAATGATTTTATTTTATGAAGTATTACTCGCTTTCACATTACATTAATAGTTCGATGAAACATTTGATTTTATTGAAAGAATTCTAGGCCGGATGTACAATTTCAACATTTACTGACCCATATTTACATTTATTAAATTTTTGTTCGTAAATAATATAATTTTATTCATAGAATTCATTTATTCATTTTAATCACAAAATGTGTATTTTTAAATTAAATATTCATCGTTCTATTGAAAGTACAAAAGATATTGATTTATCTTAACATATTGAAACCAAGATTTTCCATAAGAATCATTCTATAATAATTATATTAATAACAGTAATAATTCATCTTTATTTAAGGCGTGATAGACACTGATTATTCTCTCCTTATTCCTAATCTTTATTAATTTAATGTCTTCCGCTCAATTTTTCAACCTCAACTTCCGTTTCCTTGGCTTCATTAACTTTATCTACCTTATTAAGTAACGCGATTAACATAAAACAATTAGGTATTTTTATGCTGTTTTCTGAGTATTTTACTCAATTTCCTTTTCCGGCTCTCTCAATTTAAACCATTAATTACTCAACTGCTACAATGACTTTCTTAAAGAATGGAAACGCAAGAATTATACACAGAACTGAAAATTCACAATTACTTCCAATAAAACAACCATGGTAGTGAAAATTTGGTACCACGCTGAACTTCATATATTACACAAAATATGAATATGGAGTGAAGCTGCAAAGGTTAATGATGAAACATTTATTTTCTTCGAGTCTTTGGAAAAGTAATACTCAAGTGTGAAACCCATATAAATATCCTTGAAGACTTTTGTAACCAAATTCCTAGTTCTTCGTCCTCGGAGGAAAGAGCTTCGGTTCTTAAATACATTTAAGATTATGAACCTCCTCAAAAGACGTCATGATCGTTTACAAATTACAAAGGAATAATAATCCGGTCCATCAGGATATGGAAAACATTAAAATGAGAAATAATCCAAGAGATCATCATGATACTAGTTCTTAGACCTGTCTATATACATAAAATACCAAGGATAATGAAGTGAAGCTAGTGATGGATCTAGATTCGATGTAGCATCTTCCTGATGCTTCAGGTAGATCAGTTATTTGACATCTCCGTTATGCATTTCGTTCCTTCATAAGTTTCTCCATAAAGCAGAGATAAAGGACAGCCACCAATTAACGATTTTGGAAATGTAGCGTATTTTTGTAGGGAGAAATTGAACAGCTTTTTAAAGAAAAACTCCTTTTAGAAACAAGAAGTTTACTTATGAGAATTCAGTTCCTTCACTAAATTAATAAATCTAATCTAAATACCGAAAAAACCGAGAAGTACATAATTCTCCATCCATCAACCACCAATTCTGGAACTTGGAAATTGCAGTATGCAACATTTTATATGCTGAATTTATATGAGAATTAGTTGTTTTTATCCGACGACACGAGTTTAAATAGACAATAAGCATACTTGTTCACTCACTATTCGATACACCAAAACATTTTACGCTGTCGTAGATTCCTCAGAAAGTTTGGTGACAGAGTTGATTATCGATAAATTTCATTTCAAGAAATTTAAATGCATCATTTTACTGAATAAGAGGGCCCCTTTCTGACAGACTTAATCAATCTCTTTGCAAGAAAACCTGTCGTTTCTGTCCCGAAACTAAGTGTCAAGTCATCGCCGTCATTAAGAGATTAATTTACTTGAAAAGAAGGATTTCGTATAGAAGTCAGTTAATGAAACAAAGGTCTGCTCGCTTTTGTGAACAGATCAAACAATTGGAGCCATTTTTGTTTCTCAGGCTTAATAATTTTTTTCCTAACAAAGGATGGATAACCAAATACTTATGACGTGCAAATTCTTTACTGTTGCATAAGCAGATGAAGAATTGATTAATTTTAAGAGAAGTTAATTAAAAATAATGAATATGATAGATATTGCCCCTATCAAATTATTCCCTGTAACGCAGACAAAATCTGGTTGTTTTAAGAGAAATCGCCTCGCCAAATTTACAACTCATATTCTGATAAAAAAAGGTACGATAACCATATATTGGATGTGTAATAAAAATGCCACCCTGAAAGCGGATAATGGTTCAATGATTTGAACTATGATACTTGTACGAAAGTTTCTATACTTTGTAGGCCACGGAAAGATGGAAACATTGTAAAGTCATATTTTTCCGAGATTATTTTGCTTCACAAGTTCCGTTCCGTAACTATTTACCTCCAACACATATTACAGAGAAGAGAGGTAAGTTTGTGCTCAACTTTTATTCTCGATCTCGTTAAATATACTCTTAATGATTTGTATAAATTTTCTGCGGCTCATCGTATTTTTCATTCCATACACAAGTAAAAAAAATTAGCTCTTTCTGTTCAAAAGGTTACCTACCCCTGAAGTACTCCTATGAATGCAAATAATAACATAAAACAAGAACATTCATATAATACCCAGCAAATTACCAGTTCTAATGGATGATAAAAAGAATTGTTTTGTTTTTTTAAGACTTTTACCATGATAATTTTCTGTGCATTCCAATAGCATGCTCCTCTATTTTATATCAACACGCAAGATTTTCATTGATTTTTTAAATAGCATCTTATTTTCATTATTTGCATCGATAGAAATTTCCATGAATGTTGGTTTGGATTTATGTGATTTATTATTTCCCGTCACTGTCTGGAAATAGTGGTCAATGTTACTTTCTAAACAAAAATCTTATTCTTTTCCGGATGTTTTTGGTCGGTCATTTTCCATTTCCTGTTAAACAATTACCATTTAATAGGATTAATTAATGAATGCATGAAAATATTTAGGACCTTAAATGGGTCCTAAGTTAGTACCAACTTAAGTTAACCCTGAACAAACACATTATTGATTATTAACTCATCTAAGATTGACGCGCGGTTCCTGATTCATATAAGGACACAAGAAAAGAACGAGTTTATATAGGAGTCTATTCGGGTCACTCTCAGGAATGGGAATTTTTAAAATTGTTAGAACTTTTTATAACCGCTGAATTGACTCTTCTCTTACGAAAGGAAGAGGGAAAGAAGGAAAACTTGCTTAAATCTCTCCAGTTCCTTTCATTAATTACTATCCAAGAAAGGAAAATACTTTATAAACCGGAGAGAGTTGAACATAACGTGACTTCTGGTATATATTATAACTTACATTATTAAAATTTTCCTTATTTCGTGTTTCTTATATTAATGTCTAATTCATACATAAATTCCGTAGATAGCATGAGAGTCAAGAAAATTGGAGATTTACATGTATTTTATTAGAATCACTATCATAACCGTCGGTATGATAGGTGTATTATTATACTATAAAATTCATACATAAATTCCGTAGATAGCATGAGAGTCAAGAAAATTGGAGATTTACATGTATTTTATTAGAATCACTATCATAACCGTCGGTATGACCTCCAAATTTTATCTTTACTACGCACCGTCATTACATTGGAAAGTTGATTTCAGTAAAGAGGGTATTCCGAGTAGCCCATGTGGGCAGCGCGTTCGCCATTGGTGAAAACGGCCCAGGTTCGCTTCCCGGTGGGTGCCCAGAGTTGCAAATTATCTCAGCTGTCGAAGCACTTTTAACAATACTATTACTACTTCAGAACACAGGGTATATTCATTTTCTTTGCATCGATTAGCGTCATTTAAAATTTAAAAATTAACTCGAGGAACAGTTGCTCCGTAAGGATCAACGCTCGATTGCAATCAAATTATAAATAAAAAAATTGATTCCCTATTGATTAAACTATTTTAACCACCTATTACACAAAATTTTAATTCATGCTTATTTTTTTGCTAACCATAAATTTCACCTGGTATTTGTATATATTGAGCTTACGGCGGATGATCCTATAAATAACGATATTATCATTGAAATCATTTCAACGTCGTCTGTTTGTTCATTACATTGATGAAAGAAAGCATGAGCTTCACCTTTTCAAGGAAAATACTGTTTTCTGTATCATAATAAAACGCTGAATAAATACACTTTGATGATGAGATTGCCAGATTATACTACTAATAATGAATAACATTTTTGGGATGTAAAAGTTTGCAGAAGTCACTTACCCCATTGCTATAGTATTACTCCTTTTCATCGAGAAGACATTCCATCCGACGCTGAATGAGTAACACCACAGTTACTTCCGGAATAAATGTTTTATGTACAGAGGCAATTTTCTTATCACAGTAAAGTTGCAGAACCCTCTCAAATATTCCTTAATGATTCTAATTTAACCTCCTTTCCTGAGATGGCTAACAAAGCAATTAAGGGTTTACGTAATGTCAAAAACTAACAGGAAATGCCACTGAAAGAAAAGTCTTTTATGCATGTGAGGGAAATTAAGAAATCATATTAGTTAGATTGTAGACTCTCATTGCGTTATAAAACTCTCCAATTAGTATTTAACATAACGCATCAACTTTTTTCAAGTCTGCTCCATTTTAATTATCCAACAATGCGTTTTCATCTTCTGGCAAACTAATGTCCCAACGCCTTTTCACCAGCATCTCATTTGGTATCTTTATATCAAAGACGTTTTAGAAGTATTAAGTATTTTGTAGATCAAAGACATTTGAGAAGTTTTATGCAACTCTTTCTTCACGCACGCAGAATTAAAAGTAGAATGATCCGTTAATGAAATAGAGATAAGAACCTTGCATTATATTTCTTGTCATTCGCCTTCATTATTCCATATTAATACGGAAGATTTTTTTAACATCATTATTTTATGGTGTTATTATTTGAATGACTCACGAACATTCAAGTCCGGCACCAAAACAATGGCCTCTCTGTCAGCTTCAGTCGATTTCATCCCGCTGTGCGTCGCTGAAGACTTTGAATACCGAAATGGAACCCTAAAGAAGACTAAACAGAGAAATCAAACGAAAATGAAAATTTTGAAGATTGTCTTTTCCGGAAAAATTCTGGTTTTAAATTTATTACCTTGGCATGTTTATAAGAACAAACTTTTCAGATCGAATTTCAGAATAGCAAGGATATTTATATTCCCAAATAATAAATACTATGTATGCATACTATGGAATAAATTACTATGAAGAAGTGAAGATAAATTCATCTTCAGTTCTTCATAGTATTCCAGCGCCACTTAACTTCTTCAAAGTTTCACCGCTCGTTCTTCGAAAACAGTACGCGACGCCGCGGAATTTTGGTCCATAATAGGGCCGTTTGCACCAATCATAGGAAAGCGAGTTAAACCTTCGCTAGTGCTCCGATTAGGACCAAATACCCTCGGAGATTCGTTCCCACCGCTTTTCCCGCCATGTACTACCCTGTTCCGGAAAAGATGGATACATTTTCACCCACCTGCCACTTCCAGGAAGAAAAGGACCCTCCTGAAACTCCAATCAACCGGACAAGAGCCATCCCCGCCTTCGCCAGCGCAGCCAGGATGTCGTCTCATCTCTCGCTGCCCGCGCTTTATCTCTCACACCATCTTTGGTGAGTGATTCTGGTGACATTCTCTTCCATCCTGACCAAGATTCCTCCTTTTCTCAAGTACGTCCCAAGTAGAATGCCACCAAACCTACCATGCACCCTTCCCTAATTCCCACTAGCAATTATTTTTCTGTCTTATCCCCACCAACTCCCACAGACTACCGCCAATCCTCAACCCACTCCTACCAACGAACGTTATAAGACTCCTATCCCACCCATCAAAATTTAAAAAATCTTCTAACTGGCGATTTCTTGTTCAGAAGCTAAAATCTGACTGTTCCCCAAGTATGCAACTTACCAGATCTGATCTAATTGTAGTTAAATGTTTCACCGATCACGATTCACGCGTCTTTATCAATATCTTTATCAATATCCTTAAGTCTGTTGACTCTCCGTTTTTCACCTAACAATTTGCTGATAAACTAAATTCTCCATTCGTCATAATGCATTTGCTTACTGACAGTGACGTCCCTTCTGTTATCTCCGAGTTAATAGAGAAAGGATATAAAGTTGTTAGTCTTGTGCCAATGTTCACTAACAAACCTACTTTAGCCAACCTAAAAGAAGGAAAAACGCACAGTGATAGGAGACAAATTCCCATCTTTAAATTAACCTTGACCCCTGATAACGATCTCCATTCTCTCATGAGAATACTCGAACTTGCAGGCATGACTATTGAGATCAAACGTTTTATCAAAGCTCTCGAACAAGTGCAATGCTACCAGAGTTTTGGCTTCGGGTATACCAAAAATTTCTGCAAGTTGGATCCCAAATGATCTAGATGTGGTGGGCAACACCCTATCCAAACCTGTCCCAATCCCAATCCTCCCATCTAACTAGGGCCAAATCTCAGAAGCAGCACATTGCTACCTACAAAGGTTGCCCAAAATTCAAAAAGCAGAGAAAATCATCATCAGAAGATATAAGTCCGCGTTAAACTAAACAATTTCTCCACCAGACCCTCCTTCCACTTCATCTTTTCCTGACTTACCCCCTCTAACATCGTCATATGCCTCCCCCATCAAACAACCCCACCCTCAACTCTCAAACCACAATCCTCCAACCACCTCCCCCGCTATACCCGATTTTAGGCCAATTCTGCGATTCATTGTAACGCTTGGAACAAAATTAAACCCACCCAATCGACTCAAGATGAAATACTGATCTTCTTATCTCTTTGAATTCGTTAAAGACCTGCTAATGTAACTCACGTTTATTTTACTACCAGTTTCTTAATTTTTATGTCAGTTTGACATGTTTTCCCTGATCCTACTCTCCTTAATCTCTTAACCTTTCTTTCTCCATCATTAACGCCTTAGTTTCTTTTTACCCTCTCATCTGATTGCCAATAGAATTATCGCCTATAAAGTGCGGAATAGCACATTAGGCTTCAGTGATGATTAGTCCTACCAACCAAATATCCATTTCCATTCGTAACAGGATTTCATTTAGTTAACTTTAATTATATTTAATTTTCGATTTTTTCTCGAAAGAAAATTGAGCAACGTTTTGAAGGACTCTCTTTTTTCCATTTTTTACGAGTACTTTAAATTAATTAAGGTTTTTCTAAAGAGGTCGTTATTAATATGAAAGGTTGATGTCTACATTGTTTCAGTTTTGTGACATAAACGGAAGCAAATGAGGAATATGTCTTCCCTTAAAATATTCGAAGAGAATAAGCTGACGCTTCAGTAACAGTAAAATATATTTAATTCATTGCATTCTTGAAGGCAAGAACGAATTATGAATTGAACAAGTTGATTTTCAGATAAAGAAAAATTAGTAAAACTGTTGTCTTTTAGTAATTCTTCTTGAGAGAGTATTTGGAAATAAAATCTGGTCCAAAAATCTCTTGAATCCCTTGAAGTTGATATCCGGATATGCACTTGCATGGCGAGCAATCCTAATTTCTTAGAATTTTCTAGGTGAGGAAGAGAGATCGTCAAAAGAGAATGTTACGTGAAAGCTATCGGCAACAACCGGGAATTTCTGCTGATCATATTATCCAACACTTTTGGCGGCCCTTTTAAAGAACAAATCCGCTTAAAAAGTCAAATTGTATACATACATCAAAATTTGTTCCTGGTGAAAAAGAGGTTCTCAGATATTTCCATCTCCATAATCAGACCTACGCTCACCTATGCATCACCCACCTGGCATTATACACACAAATTCTACCTACAGAAGCTATATATTTTCGAAAGCAAAACCATAAAAGTGATTTTGAATGTTCCATATCACATCAGTACGTCTGAGATATACAAATACCACAACATAACGACTCTCTCTACAACCTTAAACAAAATAACAAAAACCAAATTACCTTATTTTCCACAATCTGGGATTACGACCTCAAAACAACTATCTGTAAAGACCGCACCCAAAAGCTGTGCTAAATGAATTTACCCTGACCTAAATACTCAACCTTAATCCGAGCCAGATGCTCTCCCCTAACCCGTGATCTTCAGTAAAAACAAAGTCAACTTAAAGTGTTTAACAGAAAACCATGGATAAGACCCTGAGTCAGGAGCCATGAAGAAACGTTTTCCGGAAGGAAGTGAATTTATTCGTCATCGTCGTCGTCAGATATTTCCATCACTTAAATCGATTTTTAAGTTTTCGAATTTTAAATCAGATCGTAATCTAATAGATTACATTCAAATTCTTCTCTGTTATTTTATTTACGATGATAAAATTTGATTTATTCACATTTTAAATCATCCCTTGACAATAATGAGAACCACAATAAACAGGACGCGCAACAACTTTATTAGCAAATTTAAAATTTAATAATAAAAACTTCATGGAGTGATTAAGTAATATAAACATCTGAATAGATTCTTGGAAATCTCAAGGATATCTTCAGCCAAAAATGTTAACAGGGCCACATCAAAATACAGTTTACATCTATTATTTACGGAAAGGATTTCTTAATAACTTTCACTTCAAATGTTCCTTTGCAGCAAAATTTCTAAGAGGATGATTTGATTCCTTGTATCAACTAATTTGAACCCTTGCTACGAAATTATAAAAATAACCATACACTTTTGCCTCATATATCAGTATTTTCTTGTAAAATGTCAATTTTCATTCTTCAACGAAAGTAAGACTTTCGTTTCCTGAATTGATATTGAGTATATTGCCGAGTAATTTGACTCTTTACTATTCCTCTACCTATATGTTACATTGAATAATATCTTAAAAAATCATATTTGAGCCTAATTTTCCGTCAATTGATCGAAAAATACTGTCATCGCCTATGATGAATTAAAACCTACACTCAAATTGACGCGCGGAAAAATGATCCCTTCAGAAAGTAGAAAACGTGGAAAACTCCACAAACTTCCGCATCGGATAATTCTGTTGAATCGCAAATAAAATTGGCATAAAAACTCCAAAAATGTACGAGAAAAAGTATAACGTTGATAAGAAGAGACATATTTCATCTTTATTCAGTATTTATAACTTTCGTAAATTTGGTCCATATTTTTCTCATACATGTTTTCCATGTTTTCGTCTTTATAATCGGTTCTTATTTGTTTTCAGCTGTCAAACATATAATGAAAACATGATACTGTTACTTCATATAAAAGTCACGCTTGTCGGCATTGAATAGTGAATTATAAATCTTTTCATAATTGCTTATATGATGAAGTATTTTAATGAAATTGATTCGACCATTAGTTGAAAGAAACTGATAGCATCATTTAGTAGATGATTTGCAAATTTATTTACGCTGTATTACCGTCTCGTGAAAGAAGAGAGAGAATATATTGGAGTTAGGAATTAAATATTAGAGTTCAAAAATATATCTGTTTCTATACGAATCCTTATATGCTGTTCTTAACGGAGTGATTGTATCTGATAGGATGTGTTGTTTTAATGGCGAACATGAATATGCAAGAGCAAATATCACAAGATTTGGGCATTCCTAAACAATATTTGAAAAATTCTATCCATGATGATCTCTTTATTTGTGCAGTTCGTAAAACTTGGTTGAGGTATGTATGTTTGAATACGTATCCTTGTTGATTACTCATACAGGTTTATAGAATTTCTATTTAAATAGATGGCTGTTAAAAAAGAAAGAGCTTCCTACTTTTCGACGTCATGAGCAACTTAGCGATGATGAAGTGAACGCATGGCTTCAGCAAGGCGAGTCACCTGGCCCAGATTGGCATGTAACGTATATTAGGGTGAGCAGATTAATATTTACCATTTAGTTCCTTGTGGTATTATCTCACTAGCCTTCCATCCTTCAATAAGGACGCTTGATTTATGATATTTAATTCATAACTCCTCGTTTAACTTAACAGGTCCTTCCTAAGAAGAGGAATAAAGTAATTCCTCTTCCTAGAGCTCGTGTGTTATCTTCCAAAAATGAACCTCCTTTGACCTTTTCTCAACTTCTGCACTATGTTTCACAAACGAACCACAAAAACCTTTGGAAAGAAGCCTTCAAAAAATATTTAAGTAAGTGTCCATGCTCTGTGGAGTTTTGTTACCTTGAGCTAGAATGATGATATTTTTTTTAATTATG